>ONZH01006214.1:0-48247 GCA_900303285.1 Rhinella marina
AATCCATCAGATGACCAGAAAAACTTTGGAACAATTTCCGAGAAAATAAATTTGACATCTATGAAGTTTTTCTGAAGCTCCAAAATGTTGAATTTCAGTTCGAATATAAGCTGGTGGGTACCAACTTTGCCAAGATTGCTAACGCCTAAGTGAAGGATGACAAACTGTGGATGTGGCCATGTGAGGGATAATCTTCTGAATTCAGAAACAATTCAGAAATAATAAAACCTATTTTAATTCTCCAGAAAATAACATATGAGTTGTCAAAGCCTAGGTTATTATAACCATTTTTAATGATTGATCTTCTCTTCACATCGGATAAGGTTTGATCTCCTACGATCCATACAATCCTCTTTCCACCTGTGAATAATTAAGGTATAGTCAATTCAGGACGAATATATCTCTTGTAACAATCAGATGTCCATCTACCTAAATTCTTAATAGAATTTGATTGTAAACCAAGCTGACTGGCTAGAGTTGCTGCGCCTATACGAAAAGAGTGCGAAGAGATTCTATTACCACTAGAACCAGAAAAACTGATAACCTGTTTAAGAATAAAGTTAAACTGGTATTTTGTTAGTGGTGTAATATCGGAATGTAAAAATAATGGACCGTGGATTCTTGATCTGACAGCAATCCATTCGGTAATGGTGTGAACTGGACAAATTTCTGAAATAGGGAACCTGAATAAACTAGACCATCTTCCTTTTTGTAATTGGTCGGTTTTAGACTTCCTAATATGAATTTTGATGTAATTGTCACCGACTACTAAGTCTGAAAATAAAATGGGAGCTTCACTTCTCCTATTTTTTGCAGCGATCTCAGAGATTCTAAACGCTCCAAAAAACATTATGGAGAAGACCGCCGAAAACAAAAGAGACTCATACTCAGATTTACAAACTAAAGGTAAATAACCAATAAATTTTTTAAGCAATTGTAAGGACAAAGGTCTAGTTCTAGGCTGTTGACTGAGATTGTTCCTACGTATACCTTTAATGACCTGCTTGATCTTGAAATTAGAAATAATTGGAGGGTACCCTTTCAATTTAAAAAATAAAGAAATGCCTGATAGTTTTTTAAGTATAGTGTCGGCGTTCAGACCTATTTTGAATTGTTCTAAAACAAAATCCAAAAATAAATCAGTATCATAACTAAAACAAGGGATATTTTTATGTCACAAAAGCTAGACCAAGTTGACCATGCGGCGACGTAGGCCGCCCATGTATTCATCAAGAACGAGTCTATAATCAGTTTATTCGTCAGATGTCTATTACGTTCCAAGATGAGGAGGACAAGGGATACCCGTTAGGGAAGCGTCCGGCACAATCCTGAAGAATTCTAAAAACCACTGCCGAGACAATGATCAGCTATTATATTCGTTTTACCCGGAATATATTTAGCTTTCAACCAAATATAAAATTTTAGGCATATCAAAAAACAATGAGTCGTAATAACAATACGACCAGATCTGATTTTGCAGTAAGACAATTGATAGAAAAAAACTACTCCTTGATTGTCGGAATGTAAAAGGATTCGTTGATTCTTGAACTGATCCAACCAGACTGTTAAAGCTACCAGTATTGGAAACAGTTCAATAAAAACCGAATTCCGACTGCCAAATAGCTTGACCATTAAAATCTTTAAGAAATTGAAGCCAGATTGAGATGTCCTGTTTCATTTCACTTGTAATTCTTATGTGTGAAAAAGGACTAGACTTACCTCTTGTATGTGAATATAATCTTTTTGAAAAGACACGACCCATAGGGATAACTCGAGAAAAGAAATTCAAGGAACCAAGAAGAGACTGAAGCTTCCTAAGGGTGATCTTATGTTTGCGCAAAACTTCAGAAATTAATTCGATGGCTCCATGAATCTTCTCTCTAGGAATTCTAAATTCCATAGCTTGAGAGTCTATTTCTGTTCCCAAAAACTGAATATTAGTTGTCGGGAAGACCGTCTTGTCGGTGGCTAAAGGAATATTGAAATAATCAGCGATATTAAGGAAATTTTGTAGAAGTATATTACAGGCGTCAGTATTACTACTACCTATAAAATAAGAAATCGTCTAAGTAGTGAAGTATAAAACCTGTATCGACTGTGTAGCGTAAACACCAATGCAAGAATGTAGAAAAAGCTTCAAAATAGAAGCATGACAAGGTAAAACCCATAGGAAGGGCCATGTCGTAATAATACTGATCCTGGAATATGAAACCTAAAGAATTGTAACCAGTAGGATTAATTAGAAAAAGTCTGAATGCTGATTTAATGTCTACCTTTGCCATCAGCGAGAGTCTTCCCGATATCTGCAAATAAGAAAGAGCTTGGTCAAATGAGGCATATTTTTACACTGGATTTATTTTTATCAATTTGGTCGTTAAGGGAAAAATCTTTAGGATAAGATAAATTGTGTATTAGTCTGAAGGAGTTAGGCTCCTTCTTAGGAACTAAAGCTAAAGGGGACAAACGGAAATTATCAAAAAGGCGGGTTAGAGAAAGGACCCGCAATTCTACCAGCTGCAATTTCAGAAGAAATTTCGCCCTAACTACATCTAAATTTTTTGATACAGAAGATGCGTTTTCAACAAAAGAACATCCAGACCCAGTGAACTCAGGTATAAAAATCTGAAACTAAAACTTTCAATTAGCAGAGCTGCCATCTGAATGTTTGGATAGAGTTTTAGGGATTGAATTATTCTTGGCAAATTCAAGGGAGTCACCCTGCTTATTTTGGTGAATATCTCTAGCGCTTTGAGGGAATTGGATCCCCTGTTTTTTGAAGCATCTAGATACAGGGTGGGTTCCATTACAAAAGGAACATTTGTGTCTGTATTTGCATGCAGATTGCCATCTACAGACACTCTCATTAAAGGCAAAGCAGTAACCTTTTTTGTTGTTAGAAGTATGTCCCTGTTGACGAAAAAGATTACCTCTTTGAGGTATCATTAAATTAAGCCATAGTTCAACATCTTTATTACCCCAAGATAATTTAGGGTAAACTGCAAGTTTTTGTCTAAGGCTACTTTCACACTAGCGTTAGCACGGATCCGGCACCTAAAGGGTGCCGACGGATCCGTGCTAACGCTATACATGTGTGGAGCCGGAGCAGCGCTCCGGCCCCACACATGACACACATTAAAACAACACACAGACTACATACAAACAAAACATACAGACATACATACAAACATACAGACATACATACATACTCACATACTCCCGGGACGCCGGCAGAACGTCTTCACGCGCCTCCTGCGCCGCAGTGATGACGATTCCCCACAGCGCCCTCTGCTGGGCGCAGTGGGGAAACGTCATCGCAGCGTGCAGGAGCGCGTGAAGACCTGCTGCCGGCGTCCCGGGAGTATGTGAGTATGTATGTATGTCTGTATGTTTGTATGTATGTCTGTATGTTTGTTTGTATGTAGTCTGTGTGTATGTATGCCGGATCCGGAATGACCCCCATTGGAAATCAATGGAGGACAGATCCGGATTACTGGTGTGTCCACACAAACGGATCCGTCCCGTCCCATTGACTTCCCATTGGGGTCACTTTCCGGATCCGTCTTGGTGCGGGATAGCCTGGACCGGAGAGCAAACCGCAGCATGTGCGGTTTGGTTCTCTCCGGTCCTGAGAACGGAACGGAATGCTTTCAGGAGCATTCCGTTGGTCTCCAGTTTCAGTTTTGTCCCCATTGACAATTGAAATGTGGGACAAAACTGAATGCGTTTTTTCCCGGTATTGAGCCCCTTTGACCGGAACTCATACCGGAATTTAAAAACGCTAGTGTGAAAGTAGCCTAAATGATTCGTCGTATAAAGCCAACCAGAACACCAAAGTTCCTGTAGGCCTTTAAACAGAATCTAAGTGGTAGCATAAACAGTACTTAATTCTGGAATTTCGGTCAGAACAGCGAGTAAATATTAAATGCTTGGAGCCAGTTCAAAAAGGATTTTTTGAACTGCTTTCTTTTATCGTCATCAAGATTTTTTCTCTTTATCTTTTCGGGCTCAGCTCTAAGTACCTCACGTGATGATGGAATTAAAGTGAACAAATCAATGAACTCTTTTTTCCAAATCTTCTCCTTCACAGTAATGGGAAGATGAAATCCCAGTGGAGAAATTTCACACGTCAAGGGTTCCTTGACAGCTGTCTCTTTAACTCCCAATCCTAAATTTAATTGAGGCAATTTGATAGTTTTACCTGTATCCATAGTAGGTTTAACCCTAATAGGAATATCTTCAATTTTATCACAAAGCTTCTGCTCCTGAGAATGTGAATTAAAATAGGCCATGCAGAAGCTAAAGGCTTAACTTTTTCTCTGTTACCGATAAAGTACATAAATTCTTTAAGGGAAAAGAAAACATTGTCATCAGTGCCCTGCGTTATGCAGTCACTGTTACCCAAAAGGTTCTCACCAGAACCTTGGATCTCCTCCGGTCTGCGCTGAGAAGATGTCGGTTGGTCGATATGATGCTCCGGTTGCGGTTGTTCAGGTGACCGTTGCTCCAACTGCTGGTGGTGTCTTTTCTTGCAAGAGGCCTTTCGGTGGATAACTGACTCCTGGATTTTTTGCTGTGAGTTTGTGGAGGGGACAGAGGGAGAGAAAACCCTCCTGTCCTTCCTTAATCTTTTTCTCCTAGGTGACTGGTCCAGACTGACACTGCGCATGCGCGCGCCAGTGTTGGAGTTCCGATCGATGTAATCTGAGCTTGCGCAAGGCACTGCGCAGCAGGCTGAATCAGAAGAAGGCAGAAGAGATATCTCCGGCTCCGGATCCAGAAGAAGACATTTCTGAAGCAAGGACTCGTCGCCTCTACTTTCAGCTCGGAGGATGAGCTGATTCAGAAGATTTTCCATGGAAGAAAGGTAAGTAGGTCTGCTCTCACTGAAAATACTTACGTGAGTGCGCAGGTAACGTTGGTCTTCTTCTTTTCACAGGTTCACCCGATCAAGCCGTTGAAGAATTCTCCAATCAAGATGCATGTTTGATCTCATGCCATCTTCTGGAAGAATCCATCAAACAGGTAAGTTAGCATTTTCAACTGTCAATTATCTTATATAACCATATGTAATGTTAGGATCCATGACATCATGGCTCCCCTCATTACATATGTTATTAGGTTCGCTCCAGGATGAATGGAAGTACTTTTATATATTTAAAATTAACAAAACCCAAAACTGGTTGTATCAGACTGGAAATTCACCCCAAAAGCAAGGATGAATGTAACTACTTTTATATATGAAATAAACACCCCCAAAACTAGTTGTATGAGACTGCAAATTCACCCTAAAAGCAAGGATTAATGGAAGTACTTTTATATATTTAAAATTAACACACCCCAAATCTGGTTGTATCAGACCTCAAATGTACCCCAAAACAGGGGCGTTGCCAGGCTAAAACATTCGCCCCAATGTTTTGTCCCAGGCCCCGAATGTCCTGCCTGCCAGATAGATACAAGTGTATTGCTGTCCTCTGGACGGCAATACTATTGAATCTAAAGCACTGCAATGGATGAAGGACCTTTGGTCCATGTGACCAGTAAATCAGGCAGTAGTATGAAGGACCTGCGATGATGATGTGATTATGTGACCAGTACAGGAGAGGACAGAGCTGAAGAGGTGAAGACCTGGGGAAAGAAGCTGTGGTGAGCTCTGCTACATGATAGTGAAGGGAGAGGCAGAGCAATGCTGGGAGTTGTACTTATTTAACTGGGATTGTATGTTAGGTCTGAAGAGAGGGATGTTATTTATATGGATCTGTGTGTTAGAGGTGGCTGGGGGAGGAGGTCATGTTATTTACATGGGATTGTATGTTGATGGTGGTTATAGGAGGGAGTGATGTTACTTGCATGGGACTGAATGTTGGAGGGGCTGGGGAAGGGTAATGTTATTTACATGGGACTGTGTGTTGAAGGCGGCTATGGGAGAGACTGATGTTATTTACATGGGACCTAATGTCGGGGGAGGGGCTGGGGGAGGGATTGATGTTGTTTACATGGGACTGAATGTTACAGGGGTCTGAAGGAGGGAGTGATGTTATTTACATGGGACTGAATGCTGACGAGGCAATATTATTTACATAGGACTGTATGTTGAAGGTGGCTGGTGGGGGGAATGATGTTACATGGGATTGCATGTTGGAGGCGGCTGGTGAGGGAGTAATATTATTTAATTGGGACTGTATGTTAAAAGCGGCTGGGGAGCAGGTGATGTTATTTACAAGGGACTGTATTTTGGAGGGCTGTAGATAGAGAGGGATGTTACTTACATGGGACTGGATATTGGAGAGGGCTAGAGAGATGGTGTGATGTTATTTACATGGGACTCTATGGTAGAGGGAGGGAAATAGTGTTATTTACATGGGACTGTATTTTGAGGGGCTGAAGAGAGGGGAGTGATGTTGTTTACATAGGACTGTATTTTGGAGGGAACAAAAGAGACAGGTGTGATGTTATTTACATGAGACTGTATGGTGGAGGGAGGAATATAACTACAGGGGGCACTGCAAATCCAGGGGGCATTATAGGCGTTCTTATTACTACTGGGGGCTCTATATAAGGGACTTATAGATCTGCCTTATTTCTACTAGGAGCACTATGGGGGGCCTTATTACTACTGAGGGCTCTGTAGAGAGCTTTACCGTGGCAGTATGCAGTGGAGATAGAGGTAGGGAGTCCCTCCGAGTGACTTGTGCAAATGGTCCGATGTATGCTCACTTGCTTGCGTAGTGACAGCCGAATTGTCACTATTCAGCAGAGGGATGACTACTCTCACCACTCTCCACCATGTTAGACCCTCACTACCGGTCCAAAATGGGGGCCTTTTCTACACCTGCTGAGAGGGAGGACAAACTGAACTACTATGGACACATCCTATGTAGTGAGTTGGCCGTTGCCTATCTGCGCCATGGTCCATCCTCTCGTAGGTCTGACTGGGGGGCCCTCTTCGCTCACCTTCCAGTGCCATGGCTGCTGGGGGGAAGTGGGGTGGCAGGAGCAGTACCAGCTCCATCAGCAGCAGCCTGAGTCTACAGTCGCTGATGAGCAGCTTTTTTCACCTGCATAGTGAAGAAACTACTCACCAGCAGCTAGACCTGGAGCAGGACCTGAACCAGCAGGTGGTGGCATACTTGGACAGCACTCTGCCACCCGTCATTAAAGATCCGCTGGACTACTGGGCAGTCAAACTGGATTTGTGGCCGCAACTGGCCGAGTTTGGTCTAGAAAAGCTGTCCTGCCCGGCCAGTAGTGTGGCATCAGAGTGAGTGTTTAGTGCGGTGGGGGCCATAGCTACCCCAAGGAGAACTCACCTTACCACCCAAAATGTGGAGAGACTGACCTTTGTCAAGATTAATCAGGCGTGGATCAGCCAGGATTTCTACCCACCAATACCTGATGCATCAGATTAGATCATCCATGCTGCCTCACCCAAACCTTGACAAAAGAGACCAGTTTCTTCTGGCTACCTGCCTCAGCCACTATTCTGTTGCTGCCACCCACCTGATGCCACACATCTGATGCCAAATGCTCCTTCTTACACCCACCATCGTCAGCGGGTACTGTTATTGCCACCCACTTCCTCACACTGTCGTTGTGTCACTCTATAGTCTCCTGATGCTGCTGCCTCCACACTGTAGTCGTGCCACTCTGTAGTCTCCTGATGCTACTGCTGCTACCACCTCCACACTGTCGTCGTGCCTCTCTGTAGTCTCCTGATGCTGCTGCGCTGCCACCTCCACACTGTCATTGTGCCACTCTTTGGTCTCCGGATGCTACTGCTGCTGCCACCTCCACATTATGTCACCTTGCCACTCTGTCAGACCTTCTACAGTCACAGGGAGGTCAAAGTTGACAACATTCGACACTTGCTCTACTTCAGTTCGGCGAGCACAGACATTAGTGGTGATAGAAACTTTCCCCTTGCCATCTCTGTCATTGTGTCACTCTATGGCCTTTTGATGCTGCTACTGCCGCCACCTCCACACTCTGTCATTGTGCCACTCTGTGGCCTCTTGATGATGATGCTGCCACTTCCACACTCTGTCATTGTGCCACTCTGTGGCCTCCTGATACTGCTACTGACGCCACCTCCACACTCTGTCATTGTGCACTCTGTGGCCTCCTGATGATGCTGCTGTTTCTGCCACTTCCACAATCTGTCATTGTGCCACTCTGTGGCCTCCTGATGATGCTGCTGCCACTTCTACACTCTGTCATTGTGCCACTTTGTGGTCTCCTGATGATGCTGCTGCTGCCACTTTCACAATCTGTCATTATGCCACTCTATGACCTTCTGATGCTGCTACTGCTGCCACTTCCACACTGTCATTGTGCCACTCTGTGGCCTCCTGCTGCTGCTGCCACCTCCAGAGTCTGTCATTGTGCCACTCTGTGGTCTCCTCATGCTACTTCCACCTCACCACTATGTCATTGGGCCACTGTGGACTTCTCATGTTGTTTTCACCCTCCCCACTCCATGACTGGGCCACTATTTTTCCTTTCAGCCTGGCTGACATAATTTATTTGACCCTTCTTCTGATCTGTCAGAAGAAATGTAAAATGAGACGGACAATGGATCCTGTCTATGTAGCAGCTGTAAGGCCTGTATGATATGGTCCCATCAGAATTGGCTTATGATTTGGTAGCCAAAAGCAGGAGTGGGTACAAAACACATAAGACATGTAAATATTCCATTTCCATCCACTCCTGTTTTTTTTTTTTGCATTTTGGATTACTGACCAAATGCTGACCGAGTGAATGCGGATGCTCCACAGATAGGATCCCTTTTTTTCGGGGTAATTGTTCTGACGGATCAGAGGAAGGGCAAAATAATCAGTGACTGCTTACACCCACTCCACTCTGTTGGGGGGGGCTCTACTTGTATAAGCGTTTAATAGAACAGGTTCTGTAGTAATCTATGTGGAATCAGTTAATTGGTGTAAAAGGAGTGCACTCTTTAACGGTATAGTAGGATTTTGGGCCCTTGCACAGTTTTTTTTATACCTGGCGCTAAATACGTTAAGTGTGCAGTGATTCTAAGAGCGACGCCTGTCATCTGCATGTCATACTGACTCACAGTATTGTTTCACTACCACAGCAGACTCCCTATGCGTGTTACTGCAAGGCACAGTGTTCTACACCACTATACAGGCTCTCTGCAGCCAGGAAGTAGCTGTTTTTTTAAACGTGATTCGCCACAAATTAATTCGGATCGAATCGAATTTCGGAAAATTCGGCGAACCGACTGAATTGAATTATTGAAAAATGCCACTGCCTCATGGGCAAGCTGCCACCCTTTTCTCCTGATGATGATGAAGTCCCTAATTCACCCGGCTCCCAAGTGCGATTGGCTACATCATCATCGAGTACTGTCTGCACGTCACTGATGTCCTCAATGGTCTCTGGTTTAGGAGCCTGACCGCTCGCAACACCAGCTCCCACGCCACTCTCCTCATCACTACTTGCCCGCCTAACGGAGGAAGCTGCGGATGTCTCCTCCACATCTTGGCTGACCAGTACCTGCTGAATGTCCTCTAGTAGCTCGTCCTCGCTGTAAAGTGGAGCTGAGCCCACAGCATACAGTACATCTCTGGCTGAGGGAACAGAAAAGGACAGAGGCAGGTTGAGGACAGGTGAGGGGGCCATGCTCCTGGGCCATGCCAACTAAGGGTTGTTTCTGATGAACCGATGACTCTTGGCTGGGGGTGTCTGATGTCATTTGTGACGAGGTCAAAAGACCGAGTCAACCAATCAAGAACCGCTGTGTTGCTGGTCAAGACACGACCGCTAGATGACACCGGGAGCTCTGGCCTCTCAAAGTGACCCCTGCTGCCACGCCCCCTTACTCTGCTGCGACCTGTGCCTGCGCCAGAAACATTTAGGCATCTGCCATTCCCCTGTGCAGGGCCTGTCACTTCTCTGTCTGACATACTGTTAAATCAAATCTAGTATATAAAGCTGAGTGTATGTGTGTGTGTGTGTATGTCCGCTAAAGGAATCCGCACCGTCGCAGCTACGATCAGGAAATTTGGCACACAGGTACATCAGGCGTCCGGCAAGGTTTTAGAACGGGTCTCAGCTCTCCAGGACGTACCGTTCCTGAGATATTCCCAAAAAATGCATTAGCCAATAGAAGCCTGGTCACATGACCCTTATCAGCCAATAGAAGCTCACGGGCAGTTGGTCTCCACACACATCAGGTTTCCGTAACAACTTGGCCAATTCACTGCTGTAGGTCTGCTTTAAAGGGGCAGAGCGCTGTGGGTGACACTGTTAAAGGGGTATTCCGGTTACCATAAATATACCTTATGTTTTAGACTAATTCATCATCAATCATTACCTCATATAATGTAAATTTCACATATTTACCGTTCAGTAGTAATAAAAGATGTTTTCTTCCACTGCTATCCACTTTCCTCCTAAATTACTATGGCATCGACCTGTAATTGAGACCATCTTCAAAAGAAGGACTTAAAATCCCCACCCCCAGGTCCCACTAAGTCATGCCCCCGACTCACTCAGGACACGCCCCTTCCACGCCACATTTGACCGGGGTTGAAAAAATGAAGGTAAAAATCACCTTCTCCCTGCAGCTCATGCTCAGATTGCACAGTGCTGCTGTCTGAGAGTGAGCTGTTCAAAAGGTCGTCCCTGTGTCCATCAGGCGCTGTGCATGACAGAGGACAGGGAGTCTAAAAGCCAGCCTGTCCAGCCTCCCCCAACGTGAAGCCGTGCCACCAGTCCCCATGATGCCACACCCCTAAACACGAGGCCACACCCCCGGTTCCATGACGACATGGAGGAGAAGCTGTCTGAGTGTGAGCTACTGAAAGGGTGGACATCCCTGTGTCTGTCCAGGCCCTGCGTTGGACGGTGGACAGAGAATCTGAAAGCCAGACTGTCCAGCCTAAAACAAGACCTCTGGCCACCCTAGGGGCAGGCTGATGTTAGGGTGGCCAGATGTCCGGCTTTAGGCTGGACAGTCCAGTTTTCTGGCTCCCTGTTCTCCGTCCGACGCAGGGCCTGGACAGACACAGGGATGTCCACCCTTTCAGTAGCTCACGCTCAGACAGCTTTTCATCCGTGTCTTCACGGAGCCAGGGGGCATGGCCTCATGTTTAGTGGTGTGTCTTCATGGGAACTGGGGGCGCTGTTTCACGTTAGGGGGAATGATCGGTGAGGTCTGGCTTTCTGGGGTGAAGACAGTGGCCACTCTAGCTGCTGTGGAGGTCACAGTTAAAGGGGCGGGCTGCTGTGGAGGTCACTGTTAAAGGGGCGGTTACTGTAGAGGTCACTCTGGATATCTTTTAATGACACACACACAAACATTAAATGAAATAAATTAAATATACCCAGGCGAAGCCGGGTCCTTTAGCTAGTAAATAAATAAATAGGAAATTAAAGTATGCTACAAAGGGCTGTAATTTTCCCACTTCACCACACAATGGCTAATAAACCTTTTTTTCCACCACTAATAAACGATAAAAGGCTTCACAAAATTTAACTGCTGCACTGTACGCCAAATAAAACTTTTTTTTTTGCCACCAATACACACTACAGAGGGCTGTAATTTTCCCACTTCACCACACAATGGCTAATAAACCTTATTTTACACCACTAATAAACAATAAACGTAACATAGTAACATAGTTTATAAGGCCAAAAAAGACATCTGTCCATCCAGTTCGGCCTGTTTTCCTACAAGTTGATCCAGAGGAAGGCAAAAAAACCCTGTGAGGTAGAAGCCAATTTTCCCCACTTTAGGGAAAAAAATTCCTTCCTTCCCAGGCAATCAGAATTACTCCCTGGATCAACGACCCATCTCTAGTTATAGTAACTATAACCTGTAATATTATTACCCTCCAGAAATGCATCCAGGCCCCTCTTGAACTCTTTTAGTGAACTTACCATCACCACCTCCTCAGGCAGAGAGTTCCATAGTCTCACTGCTCTTACCGTAAAGAATCCTCTTCTATGTTTGTGTACAAACCTTCTTTCCTCCAGACGCAGAGGATGTTCCCTTGTCACAGTCAAAAGGCTTCACAAAATTTAACTTCGGCGCTGTACGCCAAATAAAACTTTTTTTTGCCACTAACACATGCTACAAAGGGCTATAATTTTCCCAATTCGCCACACAACGGCTAATAAGCCTTTTCTTTTTTTTCACCATTAATAAAAAAACAAAAAAACGCTTTAGTAAATGTCACTGCGGCGCTATACGCCAAATAAAACTTTTTTTGTGCCATTAATACACGCTACAAAGGGCTTTAATTATCCCACTTCACCACACAACGGCTAATAAGCCCTTTCTTTTTTCCAACACTAATAAACAACCAAAAAAGGCTTTACTAAATGTAACTACAGCGCATGAGGGTTAATAAGACCCCAATAATCAGAATTACAGAGGTATTGCAAACCTGAAATGAGCAGCTGTATCATGGCAATTTTGAACCCCAGTCACTGCACCAAGGTGTAATAGGATTTTTCCTATTACCCTGTCTCTAAACACCCCTATTGAACCCTGTTCTGCTTCAATTCTTTCCTCCCTATCCTTTCCCTACACTTCTATTGAGCAATATATACAGTAAGTTTGAACATCGCACACACACGCATTGGTGACGGCCCACGTGCAGACTCTCTGGGACTACAAGCATGCGGTGGAGGACTGGGTCATCCAGGTACTGGACCATCCTAGGCTGGGAGATCCTACATTGGAGCTCCGAAAGGGAACTGTCCTGTGGTTTTAGGTGGAGCGAGGCTCTAGCTTCCTGGCGGACGATGAGGATGGCAAGGAGTACTTCGTGGGCCGCAGGTCAGTTAAACGGCCGTACCTGCCTCAACCCCATCACAGCCTGTACGTGGGGGATCAGGTGGAGTACAACCCCATGGCATCCCTGAAAGGCCTCTTCGCTACTGGGGTTACCCTACTATCTAAGCCCCTGGTCCTAACATCACCACCTGAAGTTTGGCCGAATGAACCACCAAGCGAAGTACCGGTGCGATGCCTTCAAGAGTCACCAGATGACACCCTCCGCTTCAGGGATAAGCCACAGCCAGAGCCTCTGATACCTGGACTGCCACCACCACCACCATCACAGTCCTTTCAGCTGGGTAAGCTGACAACGTCATCGTTTACATTCCAATCCACGGTGATTCACCAGTACCAACTACCGTGGAAGATGAAGCAAGCAGCAGCCAGGGGAGCTGGGGCTTCTTCCCTGGGTGCAACCTTGTCTCCACTGCTGCAGCCAGAAGTCCTTACCCCTGCTGTCCCGGCAGGAGGATCCGGAAAAGCGCAAGTGGCTACAGCGCTCGCCAGCATGACCACCACCCGGACCCGGTCAAGTCCGGGTCAAGTGAGGAGGACTTCAGGTCCATCATCTGTGGAACCCAACTACTGGCTGGTTTAAAGGACACTTCAAGAGGACCTATGGGAGCCACACCATGGACTGCACCTGATGGGTGAGAGCTAGTTGGCACTTTTTTGTTTAGGTTGTATTGCCCCCATTTGACTCTCACCCAGATGGTCATGGCTTGTCAGGACTCCCCCCATTCTGCAGAAAATTCCCAGTTGCGCCTAGGCACACCTATTTTCCTTTTTCCCCCCTTCTAAGGTTATTTGGGAGACCGCTTTGCAAAAAGGGTTTTTTATTTGCTGCTATTTTATACCATCCATGTGGATTACACGTTACCTGTTTGGATTACAAAATTACCTTACGTGGATTACAATTGCATTTTGGACTGTGTTCCAGTGTTTTATTATCAAGCAACCACGACCCGAGGAGAGACTCAAACGTATATCTGAGCCTTTTATGCTTGCAAATGTGAAATTGCACTAAAATGTTTGCATAATTGTCTTTGCTGTATTTTAGCAATAATGTTTTTATAGGCTCAGCAACGTTCAAGCACTTTAGCCCATTGTGTGTATTCTTTTTCAGGTACTGCAAGGTGTTCTATATTAATGCACTTATTGTACAGTGTTTTTAGTGAATTATGCACCAGATAGCTAGCACCTTACTTTTCTACCTCATATGGACTGCCTCTAAAGACTGTACGCTGTGGCCTAGCCTTGTGCGTATGACGCAATCGCGAGTCAATTGTACGCTAAGGATTCGTACGCACTTTGTACGCTAATGCTTACGTATTGCATACTTTTAACAACGCTGACTGTATGTTTGTAATTTGTATAGGAATGTTCGCAAAACAACGATTATTTTTGAACGAAAATTTGACCGAATAAATTCGTATTAAGAACGAATCTTGTCATAAATTCTTCGAACATTCACCGAAGCAAATTTTGGATGATTCGCTCATCTCTAATTACTAAGTGCCTTCTATTCACTTTCTCTACATGAAAAATGCTAATGTTGAAGTGCGACTATCCCTTTAAACACTTTTATGATGGTCAAATTTTGGCTTAATTTTACAAATAAGAATAGCAATGAAGCTGGGTGCAGCCATAGCGAAATGCGTCTTGACTTAGGGGGAAGGTAGGCCTAGAGGGGTTAATTTGATTGCTTTAATAGAAGGGGTAGGTTTGGTGTAGGAAGTGGGAGGTACGGTTTTTCCCGCCATATATTTAAGACGGGGCAGAAAGGGGAGGGGCTGTTAGTTTGCAGAGGAAGAAGAGTGCAGCAGTTACCGTGAGATGGGTTACCATGTCGTACCTAGAACTGTTATTGGTGGAGGTTAGGGCTGCAGCAGAGAGCCACGGTCATGAGTGGCTTCAGGAGTCTGCAAGCGTCTCTGCAAGGGGTTACTGTGGCGGGGGCCTCCCTGGCCCCCAGGGCTCGGACACGTAGGTCTCGGCCCCTAGAGCGTTTAAGCCTTGATGTCACCCACAGAGTTCGGCGGCGCCTTGGGAGCCCCTTAAGGGACCCTCCGGTGCGGCAGCGGGGCTCTGGCTCTGACTATGCGCTGGATGTCTAGAGCGGGGAGAGCGCTAGGTCCTTACCTAGAAGCGGCGGGCAGGCCCCAGGCAGAGCAGCTTCCTCCCGGCTGGGGAGTTGCTATGGCGACGGGGAGGCACGAGTTCCCTGCACCACGGCTTGGTAGTGTGATCCGGAAGTGTTCACGTGGGCGTGAGGGCAGAAGAGTTACTGTTGCTCCGACCCCCTGTGATGACTATGTCTGGGGGTGGGAGCCCGGTCTTGGCTGCTGAGGATGTGCACTCTGCATCTGAAAGGGCAGGGGCAGATTCACTTGATGTGGACAGCGGTCAACGTCTGGTGGGCCTGGCATCGGAGCTCTGGAGAATCGTGACCCTACCCTTTTGGAGCGGGGGGTGGGTCTTCAACGAGGAGGTCTGTCGAGGAAGGGGAGTGGAGCCTGGACTCTGGAGATGCGGATGACGGCTTGGAGGATGTGCCTGTGACCCATGCTGAGCCGGCGGTGGCCGGGTGTTCAAGGAGCGTTCAAGGACAAGGGACTCAGATTTCTGTGGCTGCTGGGGTTCTTTCCCGGGGACGGCCAGGTGAGTGGACATTGGGGGGGGGAATTGGGTGGGTGAGTGCTGGGGGGGTATCGGGTACTTCGGGGGCTGTATGGACAGTACAAGAATAGTTGTCAGGTCTGGCGGCGTTGTTGGCCCACGTGGGATCCGGAGTTGGGGCTACACCAATGGCGGTATGGACTCCTTCGGTTTCGGCTGGGTTAGCAGGCGCAGGGGCAGTTCACGGGGGAGAAGTGTGCAGCGTGGTGGCTCCTGTGGTGGTCTCAGTGCCGGTTGTGCCTGTGGCGGCACTAGTGGGGTTGATACGGTAAGCTTGGCGGATTCCTTCAAAGGGGAGGTATACGCGTGCTTTGAGGGGCCGCTGGGGGCCCATTTGAAGCCAGAAATCAGGGAAAAGATTTGGAAGGATAAATATGTAGAGATATTTTCGTTGCTTCTGTTAGAGAAGTTTAATCTGTATCGGGTAAAGCCAGATGAGGGCAAGAAGGAGGAGGAGGAACAGCGTTGTTATCATTTCATATCACACACCTTTATGAATTGCAGGCGTTTGCTATTTTGGCAAGTGTGGTGGGGGAAAAAGCGCTGCAGCATTGCTCCTCGCTCTTTGGTTATATGGATTCCATAGAGGAGGTTTACAGGGTGTATGGTGGAGTTGCTTGGCTGCTCTATGACGAGCAGTTCCGGGAGCGAAAGGCGATTCAGACCAGCATACGTTGGGACCACAAGGACATCAGTTTGTGGATACAGCTTATGGTTGCCCTAAGGGAGGGTCCCAGTCCTTTCGAGGGTCGTCAGGATGCGCTACAGCAGCGGATGCGTCTCCTGGCGGTAGAAAAGGTTGCTGCTGGCAGTATAACTAAGGGTACTGCAAGTTCTTTTCTGACTGCTATCCAAATAGGAAGGCGGCAGAGTTGTTGCACGCTGGCTTTTTGGAAGGTTTTGGATTCTGTGTAATTCCGGGTCCTGGGTGTGTGTGCGGAATTTGGCTTCTGCGCTGGTTAGGCCCAAGGTTGTTAGGGAGAAGATTAATAAGGAAGTTAGAGCTGGTCGGGTGGCGAGTCCATTTTGGGAATCGCCGTTGCCAGGGTTGCGGGTGTCCCCGTTAGGTTTCGTTCCGAAGAAGGAGCCAAATAAGTTTTGGCTCATTCATCATTTGTCTTATCCGGCTGGGGGTTCGGTGAATGACAGCATAGACCAGGAGCTATGTTCTATCTCCTATACATCTTTCAATGCAGCGGTCAAGTGGGTTCGCCATTTCGAGCAAGGGGCATTTTTGGCAAAAACGGATATTGAGGCTACATTCCGTTTGCTGCCTATTTATCCGGATAGTTTTAACTTGTTAGGGTTTAAATGGGAAAGTCAATTTTATGTGGATTGCTGTTTACCCATGGGCTGTACGATTTCGTGTTTGTTGTTTAAAGCTTTTAGTTCATTTCTAGAATGGGTAGTAAAACAGGAATCTGGCTGGAATTCTGTTCTGCATTATTTGGACAATTTTTTGTTTTTGGGACCGGCAGGGTCTAGAGTGTGTTCTGTTTTGTTGCACACTATGGAGCGCGTTGCGGCGGTCTTTGGTGTCCCGTTGGCACCGGAGAAGACGGAGCATCCAGCTACAGTACTTCGGTAAAATTTTTGGGAATTGTGACTTAAACTTGAAAATTTGGGAGTGTTTTTTATCCCAGTTTAATGGCCGTTTGGTATGGATGGAGGCGCAGATTTCGAATTTTAATTTGGAACTGTTTACGGATGCGTCTGGGTCATGTGGCTATGATGCTTTCTGTCAAAGGCAATGGAGTGCGTGGCCTGAGGAGTGGCAGCGGGCAGGTATCCTACTAATTTGGCAATGTTGGAGTTGTTACCAATCGTGTTGGCCATGAAGTTGTGGGGGGAGTACTTACAGAATAGGCAGTTATGTTTTTGTTGTGATAACTTGGGTGTAGTGCAGGTGATCAATGCACAGTCGGCTAGGTCTCCGCTGGTGCTTCGTTTGTTGCACCATCTCATGCTGCGGGGTTTGGTTTTGAATGCATGCTTTGTAGAGCTGTACATGTTCCAGGAGTTGAAAATTCGGTGGCTGATGCTCTTTCTTGTTTCCAGTGAGATCGATTTCGCAGTCTGGTACCTGGGGCAGAGGAGCAGGGATGGCTTGTCCTCAGTGGCTCTGGAAAATGATTTTCGTACATTGTCTGGGTATTTCGTCGGGTTGTTGTTCAGTGCAAGTTTGTCCTATTCGGTGGTGGCTAAGCGGATGGCGGCTGTGGCATTTTGGTTACACTTGTGGGGACTGACAGGCGTCTCAAAATTTTTTTTGGTCCAGCAGGCATTGAAAGGTTATCGTCGCAGTATGAGTCTATAGGTTATCGTCGCAGGAGTTGAAAATTCGGTGGCTGATGCTCTTTCTTGTTTCCAGTGAGATCGATTTCGCAGTCTGGTACCTGGGGCAGAGGAGCAGGGACGGCTTGTCCTCAGTGGCTCTGGAGCGTGGCCTTGGGGTCTCCACATCTTTGATTAGGCAGTCCCTGAGTACCAGTACGTGGTCGGCGAATTCGTCAGTGTGGTCTCAGTGGGAGAGGTTGTTGGAGCAGGTTGGTGGTTGTGTGTCAGTAAATGATTTTCGTACATTGTCTGGGTATTTCGTCGGGTTGTTGTTCAGTGCAAGTTTGTCCTATTCGGTGGTGGCTAAGCGGATGGCGGCTGTGGCATTTTGGTTACACTTGTGGGGACTGACAGACGTCTCAAAATATTTTTTGGTCCAGCAGGCATTGAAAGGTTATCGTCGCAGTATGCGTACGAGGGATACATGTCGCCCGGTTTCTTACAAGGTTTTGCAGATATTAGGGAGACAGGTCGGGTTGCTTTGTACATCGGATTATGAGGCAGGTTTGTTCCATGCTGCTTTTTTGGAGGCATTTTTTGGTGCTTTTCGGGTTTCGGAGTTGGTGTCGAGGAACAGAGCGGGAAGGGTCCGAAGGGTTACAGTGTTTTGTGCGTCGATCTAAGAGTGATCCGGAAGGCAAGGGAGTTTGTTTTTTGTTGAGGCCTTTGCCGGGATCGTTAGTCTGTCCGGTGCGGTGTGTATGAACACAGTTAATTGCCTTTTAGGATCCCTTCACATTATGTTGTTGGATTTAATGTTAATATAATTGTCTTAAATATGTGGACAGTTTTGACATAACTGTATTGGTTAATAAAATTGGCTGGCAAGGCCTTTACACCAAGCTAAGGAAAGGGGAGGGGGTACATGAATGGATTTGTGAGCCGCAGATCCTTCCATCCGAAGAAGTCATTTGATGTGTCAATCGGTAGTTGCGGAGTTGGCGTGACATAGCAGCCTGATACTACACACTTTAGGGTGAGTTCATACTTCAGTTATTTGGTCAGTTATTTCAGCTAAATTACGTGAGCCAAAACCAGTAGTGAAGCCTACTCAGAGATAAGGTGTGATGGCAAGAGCTGCACCTGTTCTGTGTTTTTGATCCAAACCTGGTTTGATACTACACATTTTAGGGTGTTCAAATTCTTTTGCACTTAATTCGATGCATCAATCAGTAGCTGCGGAGTTGGTGCGAAATTGCAGCCTGATACTATTGCTCTTTTACCCTTGCAGTTAATGTTACAGTACAGTATGTCCGACAGACAAGTGAGGAGGAGAGATCCGCTGCTTCCTCCAGTAGGCGGGCAAGTAGAGACAATGAGAGTTGTTTGGGTGACTGGTGAGGCTGACAGTGACGTGCAGACAGTAGTGGATGATGATGATGTAGCCGATCGTACATGGGAGCGGGGTGAAGAGGGGGGGCTTCATCATCATTATCAGGAGAAGAGGGTGGTAGCTTGCACGTGAGGCAGTGGCTGAGCCAGCAGGGTGGTAGCAGTGTAAGTTCTGTAGCCAAACGTGCCCGGGGTAGACCACCTGCTACACAGGACCCTACCTGTCTGGAAAGAAGTAGCAGGAATCAAGCAGCTGGAGGATGTCAGCATGGCCCACTCTGTGACTGGGCCACTGTGTATATGACTCATGCAATCCCACCCTCACCACTCTGTGACTGGGCCACGGTGTTGACTCCTCATGCAGTTGTCACCTCATCACTGTGCCACTGGGTCACTGTGTTGCTTTTCATGCGGTTGCCACCTAACCAACCTGTGACTGGGCCACTTTGTTGACTCCTCATACTATTATCACCTCCCCACTCTGTCACTGGGCCACTGTGTTGACTCCTCATGCAGTTGTCACCTCATGACTGTGCCACTGGGTCACTGTGTTGCTTGTCATACATTTGCCACCTGACCACTCTGTGACAGGGCCACTGTGTTGACTCTTCATGCTGTTTCCACCCTCACAACTCTGTGACTGGGCCATGCTGTTGCCACCCTCACCACTCAGTCATGGGGGCACTACTGGTTTCAGTATGTAACAGAATAGGTTCTGTAGAAATCTATGTGGAATCAGTTTACGATGGTATAACAGGAGGGGGATTCTTTGCACTATAGCAGAATCTTGAGCCACTGCACGGTTCGTTATACCTGAAGCTAACATTGACCCGTAAGGCTGAGTTCACACTTCAGTTATTTGGTCAGTTTTGGCCCGTAACTGACCAAATAAGTGAAGTGTAAAGTGATTCTAAGAGTGACGTCTGTCATCTGCGTGTCATACTGACTCAGTGGATTCCCTGTGCATATTTCTGCAATGCACAGTGTTCTACATCACTATACAGGCTCTCTGCAGCCAGGAAATATTTATTTTTTAACGCGATTCATCACAAATAGATTTGGATTGAATCAAATCTTTTTGGGAAATTCGGCGAACAGTCCGAATCAAATTTTTTAAAAATTCGCTCATCTCTACTACTGACAATTGACTTTGGAAAAATAATGCAGTATAGTCACCACAAACAGATTTGAGCCTAAAGGCTTGTTCAAATATGCAGATTTAGAAAAAAGCTTTCTCCAATGTAAAACACAAGTTGTCAACCTACTATGAGATTATTACCTCCCTCCCCCTGCACGCACATACACACATACCAACACTTGAACTGTCTGGAGATGTACCGTCATGGATTTTGGCCTAGTATTTCACGTTATCACTCAGAAATTTAAAATACTACCCTCTTTATAGTAAAACACACATATATGCTATTTTCCCAACCCCCCCCCCCAACAAAAATAAATAAATCTTTATTGTAAGACACACTTATATTGCTATATTCCCAAACCCCCTACCCCCCCCCCACAAAAAAAAAATGGACTGTCTGGAGATGCCTTGACACAGCTTGTGAGCTACTATTTCATGTTTTCACTCAGAGGTTTAAAATACTACCCTCTGTATTATAAGACACACGTATATTGCTATTTTCACAAACCCCCCCCCCCAAAAAAAAACTTGAACTATCTGGAGATGCAGGTTAGTTTTTCACATTAACAGTAAGATTTGAAACGCTACCCTCTGTATTGTAAAACATATATATTTCAATTTTCCCAATACAAAAAAGAAACAAAAACAAAAAACTTGAACTGTCTTTAAATCCACAAATTTTGGAGTAGTATTTCATGTTATCACTCAGAGATTTAACCCTTAGGATACCAGAGGTTTTTTTTTTTTCATTTTTCTTCCCTATCTTCCTTGAGCCATAACCTTTTTTAAAATATTTCTGTTCACATAGCTGTATGAGGGCTTTTTTTTAAGGGACAAGTGGTACTTTCTAATGCCCCCATTAATTATGGCATACAATGTAGTGGGAAGAGGTAAAAAAAAATTCCAAACGGGGTGGAATTGGAAAAAAAAAAAACAATTCCTCCACTGTTGTACGGGTTTTGTTTGCAAAACTGACCCATGCCCTACATTCTCTGGGTCAGTACAATTACAACAAACCCCACATGTATAGGTTTTTATGTCTAAACAATTTAAAAATAAATTTTGAAACAAAACATTTTTTTTACATCACTATATTCTGACGCGGGGGCTCATTTTTTGTGGGACAATCCGTAGTTTTTATTGATACCATTTTAGAGTGTGTGTGTGACTTTTTGATCATATTTTATTACATTTTTTGGGTTAATAAAATCATCAAAAATACACAACGAAATACAGGTGGCCAAAGAAAGTAAGAACAACCCCAAACATTCTTCAAATCCATAAATCCAAAAAAAACAAGGTCAAAACACGTAGGACTCCTAAATGATGGTAACGGAGTGTTAGTCACTGGGGATTGAGAGAGACGGCAGAGCTCATAAATGGGCTTTTTAGCTCTGTATATACAAAAGATAGAGTATCTCATGAGGGTGTTGCCAATTGTGGAAATACCTCAAATAACATACTTACCTGGCTACAGTATCTGAAGATATGGTCCTTAATATGCTAAAACAAGGCTGTAGGTCCAGATAGATTACACCCTAGAGTTCTAAAGGAGCTCAGTTCAGTTATTGCTTTGCCTCTGTTCATAATATTTACAGATTCTTTAATGACAGGCATTGTACCTAGAGACTGGTGCAAGGCAAATGTGGTGCCCATTTTCAAAAAGGGTGCTAGCTCTTCACCAGGAAATTATAGACCAGTAAGCTTAACATCCATAGTGGGAAAAATGTTTGAGGGCCTTCTACGAGACTACATACAGGATTATGTAACTGTCAATAATATAATAAGTGATAGCCAACATGGTTTTACTAAGAACAGAAGCTGTCAAACTAACCTGATTTGTTTTTATGAGGAGGTGAGTAGAAGCCTGGACAGAGGGAAGGCTGTCGATATTGTGTTTTTGGACTTTGCAAAGGCATTTGATACTGTCCCACACAGATGACTAATGGGTAAATTGAGGTCTATTGGTTTAGTTAGTTAGTTTAATATAATTTGTAATTGGATTTATAATTAGCTTCATGATCGTATCAAAAAGAATTGTGGTCAATGATTCCTACTCTGAATGGTCCCTGGTTATAAGTGGTGTTCCCCAAGGTTCTATGCTAGATCCGCTGTTATTTAACTTATTCATTAATGACATAGAGGATGGGGTTAATAGTGCTGTTTCTATTTTTTTTCCATCTTCCCTGGTATAACACTTTACATATTCATCAATGAATACTATGTTCTGCAAGTGTTATATCATTGTGGTTTGTCCTAGAGATGCTCTTCCAATTTACCTATGATTTATGTGACTGTTTGTAATGCTTGTGATCTGTAGTGATTATATGGCACATCCAGATCCTTAGCTTTGTTTGTCTATATATATAGCATCTCTTGTCGTGTGCCTTACTTTAGGGATTAATTGATTAATGAGCTAAATTACCCCTAGTCCTGTGATCACACTTCCTATAAATATAGACACAGTCTATGGGGAAGCATTCGCAGGGGTCAGTACGAGCCAAAGCGCCATATTACCTAGGCGCCTGGCAGGTAATCATGGCACTGCTATGTGATCTACTCAAAGTAAAACGCAGCACAGGTATACTACAAAATTGTTTCACCCAGGCTCTGGCTACTCTTCTCATTGCTATGGCTGTCTTTTTTCAAAATCAACCACACCTTCCACCCTCTGCCCCTTCTCTCCACATCAGTCCCTTCCTCCTTCCCTCACCCTTGTTCAGTTCACATACACTTTATACCCTCATACATCACCATGAACTATCTTCCTCCACGATGCAGCATAAAAAACACCAATATAAATCTTTCAACCACTTGCTGTCTCTTTCTGTTCACCTACTACTAGCTGCAGGGGATATTTCACCAAATCCTGGCCCTCCTTCTGTTGCTAACTTCAGCTTCTCCTCTGCTACACGCAGAAATCTTATTAATGTTCACTGCACATCCTCTCCTATCTCTTTAAACTTTAACTTTAAACTTTAGTAACTCATCCTTCCCACTTTCCACATCCATCTTCTTTCATTCACTATTAACACCTCTTATGTTTCTCATGACAATCCTACTTTTCACACTTACAGAAACCTACACACCATTAACTGCCAACAACTTATTAACACCCTACAACTAGCTCTTACCCCAATCTCTTCCCTCTTCTGTCCAGACTTGGCTGCCAATCATTACAATCAGACCCTCAAAACCACCCTAGATGAAGTTGCTCCAATATCAATCCGACCCTCCGGACACAGAACACGGCAACCCTGGCATACATCTGAAGCACGTCTTCTCCAGCGCTGCTCCAGATGTGCAAAACGCTTACGGAGAAAATCACGAATATCAGCAGACTTCCTCCATTATAAATTTATTCTCAAAACGTACAATTCAGCTCTCAACATTGCCAAACGTACTTCACCTCTCTCATCTCCTCACTCTCAAAGAATCCAAAATGACTCTTTGACACTTTTCATTCCCTTCTAAGCCCTAAAGTTCCAGAACCTGTCACTGACCTCTGCGATGATGGCATGGCCACCTACTTCAGAGACAAGATTGGCAATATCTGTCAGGAGATAATCTCCCAGTCCCCAAATAATTTCAATCCTCCTCCTTCCCATTCCTCCACATGCACTCTCTCCTCTTTTGACCCTAAGAAGTCTCCAGGCTTCTTTCTTCTTCTCGGCCCACGACCTGTAGCAGCGATCCTATTCCCTCACACCTCCTCCAGTCCCTCTCCCCGGCTGTGATCACTCACCTAACTACAATTTTTAACCTCTCTCTCTCTCTTCTGGTATCTTTCCCTCCTCTTTCAAACGCTGTTATAACCCCACTATTAAAAAAAGAACATCTCCTGACCCTACCTGTGCTGCTAACTACCAACCTGTTTCTAACCTCCCCTTCATCTTTAAACTCCTTGAACGTCTTGTCTCTATCTCTCTGCAAACACTCTTCTTGACCCGTTACAATCTGCCTTTCACCCTCATTCACAATCAGTGATGGTTTGGGGAGCCATGTCATCTGCTGGTGTAGGTCCACTGTGTTTTATCAAGACCAAAGTCACTGCAGCCGTCTACCAGGAAATTTTAGAGCACTTCATGCTTCCCTCTGCCGACAAGCTTTTTGGAGATGGAATTTTTATTTTCCAGCAGGACTTGGCACCTGTCCACACTGCCAAAAGTACCAATACCTGGTTTAATAACCGCAGTATCACTGTGCTTGATTGGCCAGCAAACTCGCCTGACCTAAAACCCATAGAGAATCTATGAGGTATTGCCAAGAAGATGAGAGACACCAGACCCAACAATGAATAGGAGCTGAAGGCTGCTATCAAAGCAAACTGAACGTCATGGGGAGCCGGTGGCGCGTTCCTCCTGCGCAGCGCCGCTGGTCTCCCCTGTCTGTGAAGGAGCGAGGACTCAGAAGGCGTCCTCGCTCCCATGGCAACCTTCAGCAGGGAGGACCTGGCGCGCCTTCTGCTGCCACGCGCCTGGTGTCCTCCCCGCCCCCCTAGGCAACGAGCAGGCGGGGCCTCTGAGCGCTGGCTATACTATACAGTATAGCCAGCTCTCAGCTTTGTTATATATATTAATTATTTAAATTAGATCACGTGACGCTGACCACGTCACGTGACCATCTGAAAGGTCCTTGTGAGTGCTGGTTTTTATTAGCCAGCGCTCAACTTTCTGTATTATGTGTTTTGGGTCATGTGACGCTGGCCACGTCACATGACCCATTTGGAGGGCTATTTAAACAGGCAACCTGTGGCCAGGTGATTGGTCTTTCCAGCAGTGCTTGTGTTTTGCGATTAGGTGTCTTCAGTGTGTATTGGACTTCGACTTACATGTTTTGGACTTCACTTTCTGCTGGCAGACGCCTATTGATCCACAAAGTAAACATGTCAAATCAAACCACGTGTTGCCAGTCTCAAATTTCGCGGAAACATCCGTGTGACTCGGTACGTCAGTGACAGTACCCCAACTTCTACGAGTGACCTCCGGACATCCAGGACTGACCTTATCCGGGTGAGACTTGTGAAAAGCTTTCACCAAATTACTGGCATTCACGTCAGATACCAGTACCCACATCCTTTACTCAGGTCCATAACCTTTCCAGTGAACAAGATACTGAAGAGATCTATGGAAAGCTCGAGAGTCAATTATCTTAGCAATCTGGAATTCCAAACTGCCCTTCAACGTGACAGGAGTGGGTGGCAAGGAAAATGGCTCCAAAGGTTCAACATATCTCTTCAACAAAGATTTATGAAAGACATTATGTATTTTCAGAACCTGAGGAAGTTCAAGACGAAAAGCTACAGGATTAATAATGGCAGTGATCTTATATGGACCAATAAACCATGGACCCAACTTCCAAGAAGGTACCTTCAACTTAATGTTTCTTGTGGACAGCCACACCAAATCACCCACTCTTAGGTCCTGACCCTTCATACGTTTCCTGTCAGCGACACGTTTATACTTGTTTCCCATATTCATCAAGTTATTTTCAATTTTCCGCCATAAAGATGATAATGATGATGAAAAATGTTCCTCCTCAGGAATACCAGATAACATCCATAGATAAATAAGTCCACGGTCTGGATGGGATGGGCAACGGAAGTAGGGATCCAGAAGACCGAGTATGTGTCACCTTAGCACATGCACAGACACTACAGGGTGACGCATAGTCCTCAACACACTTACGCAACCCCGGCCACCAGAATCTACGAGAGTTGAGGTTAGCAGTTGATCTGCTCCCAGGGTGTCCCGTAAGAACTGTACAGTGATGTTTCTCAAACACTTTGTGACACAATTTCGATGGCACAAACAATTTCCCAGAGGGGCAAGAATCCAGAGCGTCTCCCTGGGCTTCTAACACCTTCACCTCTAGGTCAGGGTATAAAGCAGATTTCATCCCTTCTGACAGAATAGGACTCGGATTTTCAAAATCACCACCTCCAAGGCAACTACCTGACAAGGCATCTGCCTTAACGTTTTTAACCCCAGGACGATAAGTGACAGTGAAATTGAATCTGGTGAAAAAAAAGACCATCTGAGCTGCCTCGGGTTCAGTCGTTTGACTGACTCCAGGTAAGCCAGATTTTTGTGATCAGTGAACACTGTGATCGGATGAATCACCCCTTCTAACCAATGACGCCATTCCCCGAAAGCCAGCTTAATGGCCAGTAATTCTCTGTTTCCCACATTGTAATTTCTCTCTGCGGAAGAGAGTCTTTTTTAGAGAAAAACGCACATGGACCCCATTTACCCGGTGACGGGGTCCGGGATAAAACTGCTCCTACTCCCATCTCGTACGTGACCACTTCCACAATGAAAGGTTCTAATACATCCAGCTGCACCAATATAGGGGCAGAAGAAAACATAGTAACAGTTTATAAGGCCAAAAAAAGACAACTGTCCATTCAGTTCAGCCTGTTATCCTGCAAGTTGATCCAGAGGAAGGCAAAAAACCCCTGTGAGGTAGAAGCCGATTTTCCCCACTTTAGGGGAAGAAAATTCCTTCCTGACTCCAATCAGGCAATCAGAATAACTCCCTGGATCAACAACCCCTCTCTATTAACTATAGCCTGTAATATTATTACACTCCAGAAATACATCCAGGCCCCTCTTGAACTCTTAGTGAACTTATCATCACCACCTCCTCAGGCAAAGAGTTCCATAGTCTCACTGCTCTTACCGTAAAGAATCCTCTTCTATGGTTGTGTACAAACCTTCTTTCCTCCAGACACAGAGGATGTCCCCTCATCACAGTCACAGTCCTGGGGATAAATAGATGATGGGAGAGATCTCTGTACTGGCCCCTGATATTGTCAGGCTGGGATAAACAGACAACAGAGGAACGTGAGCCCTGAGCTTACCCCGACCTCGGTCCCTGCCTATTGTCCAACCCACGCTAAACCGTGGGGCGACAACCACGATGACTGCGATATACACTGACTATGGTGCAGGGGATGGGAGACAAGAGACAGACAAACAAACACAGAAAAATAGTTAATAAGGCTGAGTCAAAACCAGGAAGGTACGTCAGGACAAAATCACAAAACAAAGAGTAGTCAAAAACGAGCCAAAGTCAAAACCAACCAGTAGTGAAGTACAAATTGATCAGGCAGAGGTGATGGTCAAAAACACGAAGCAAGGTCAGAACTGCAGAATATAAACCACTAGGATAGCTGGTGCAGAGAAACTCAAACACTGGCAAGTATGATGGTGATTGCAAGGTTTAAATGCAGCCAGGAGTCCCACCCCCACAGATGAAAGGGAGGAGAGACTCCTGAACACAGAATTAACCCTTAGTAGGTGACCAGGTCTGCATAGCATCGCAAATAGATTAAACTGCTCCCGTTCTCCGGCATATTTGTACATAGTTATTAAATCTCCCACTTTTTTCTAAAGTGAATAACCCTAATTTTGATAATCTTTCAGGGTACTGTAGTCCACCCATTCCAGTTATTACTTTAGTTGCCATCCTCTGAACCCTCTCCAGCTTTGCTATGTCTGCCTTGTTCACAGGAGCCCAGAACTGTACACAGTACTCCATGTGTGGTCTGACTAGTGATTTGTAAAGTGGCAGGACTATGTTCTCATCACGGGCATCTATGCCTCTTATAATGCAACCCATTATCTTATTGGCCTTGGGAGCAGCTGTCTGACACTAGTTTCTACAGCTTAGTTTGCTGTTCACTAAAATTCCTAGGTCCTTTTCCATGTCAGTGTTACCCAGTGTTTTAGCATTTAGTATGTACTGGTGACTTGCATTATTCCTTCCTATGTGCATAAATCTTATATTTGTCAGTGTTAAACCTCATCTGCCACTTCTCTGACCAAGCCTCCAATCTATCCAGATCCATCTGTAGCAGTGTACTGTCCTCTTCTGTGTTCATTACTTTACACAGTTTAGTGTCATATGCAACAATTGATATTATACTGTGCAAGCCTTCTACAAGATGATTAATAAATATATCGAAGAGAATAAGGCCCAGTACTGACCCCTGTGGTACCCCACTATTGACAGTGACCCAATCTGAGTGTGTACCGTTAATAACCACCCTCTGTTTTCTATCACTGAGCCAGTTACTTACCCACATACAGACATTTTCTCCCAGGCCAAGCATTCTCATTTTATATACTAATGTTTAATTGGGTACAGTGTCAAATGCTTTGGAGAAGTCCAGATATACGACATCCATTAAATAACCACGATCAAGTCTAGAACTTACCTCCTCATAGAAACTGATTAAATTAGTTTGACATGACCGATCCCTCATGAAGCCATGCTGATATGGAGTTATTTGCTTATTTTCACTCCAAGATAAAATCTCTTAGAAAACCTAACAGTTTACCCACGACAGATGTTAAACTTATCGGCCTATAGTTTCCGGGTTCTGTTTTGGACCATTTTTGAATATTGGCACCACATTTGCTATGCGCCAATCCTGTGGAACACTCTCTGTCAGTATAGAATCCTTAAATATCAGAAATAAGGGTCTGGCTATGACATTACTTAATTCTCTTAGGATGCAGGGGAGTATGCCATCCGGTCCTGGCGATTTGTCTTTTTTAATTTTTTTAAGATGCCGCTGTACTTCTTCCTAGGTCAGACAGGGCACTTTTAATGGGGAATTTACTTTTATATTCTGCATTTCATCTGCCAGTTTATTTTCCTCAGTGAATACAGTGGAGATAAAAATATGTAATAGCTTTGCTTTCTCCTCATCGCTCTCTGCAACTCCCCCCTCATTACTCTGTAAGGGGCCAACACCTTCAGGTTTATACTTTTTACTAATTATATAATTGATTTATATACCCTCCTGTTTTAGTGATTTAAATGTTTTTTTTTTGTCATTTATTGCTTTCGTTACAGTTCTATTTATCCACATTGTTTTTTTCTTGTTCTTTAACCTTTTATTCCCTTAAGGAATGTACCTCTCTCAATTAGATATAAGGATGCTTTTAAAAATATTTCATTTTGTGGCTGCAATGCTGAATCAGACCACACTGAGGCATCCATCCCCTTCTTAGTCATGTCAGTTAAGTTTTACCATTGTCGAATAGTTCTGAATAAATTTTTGGCAATAATTGGTGAACCCCAAAAACTGCATAAGAGCCTTCAGATTTTTGGGTCAATCCCAGTCAAATACAGCACAGACTTTCTCTGGATCCATACGAAAACCCAAAAACGACAACAGGTATCCCAAAAATTGCACCTTGTGAACAGCAAAAACACACTTCTCTAATTTTGTGTACAATTTATTATCCTTTAGGATCTGCAACACCTGTCTAACATGATCCTGATGTATCTCCACCTCTGGAGAATAAATTAGTATGTCATCCAAATACTGTACATGACTACAAACCTCCCCACCAGGTGATGAAAAATGTTATTCACAAAATGCTGGAAAACTGCAGGAGCATTGGTCAACCCAAAAGGCATGACCAGCTTCTAAAAGTGACCCTCAGGATTATTGAAAGCCGTCTTCCCTTCATCCCCTTCCTTGATCCTGACCAGATTATATGCCCCCCTTAAATCCAACTTGGAGAACACCTTGGCACCAACAATCTGGTTAAACAAATGAGGAATCAAAGGAAGGGGGTAAGGATCATGGAGAGTAATCTGATTGAGTTCACGGAAATCCAGACATGGCTGAAGACCTCGATCTTTTTTTAACACTGGAGATTTGGAAGGTCTTATGTGTCCTTTAGCCACACTCTCAGCAATATACTGTACTCTCTCGTGGCCAATCTTTCAGGTCCAGAAAGGTTATACAACCTAGATTTGGGCAACTTGGCTCCAGGAATAAGGTTGATGGGACAATCATATTCCTTATGAGGAGGTAAATCCTGGCATCCACTGTCAGAAAATACATCAACAAAATCAGATATAAAAGAAGGCAGTGACTTAGTAGTTAGAACAGAAAAAGATGTATTAAGGCAATTGTCAATGCAATAATCACCCCAATCCAGAATTTGTCTAGCTTGCCAATCAATGGTTGGTTTGTGCTTGCAAACCCAGAACCACTGGAGCAGGAAGACCCTCCAACACAAAACATGAGATCAATTCCTGATAAAAGTCACCCATTCTTAATCTGATATCATGCACCACTTGCGATATCATGCACCACACTTCTGATCTAGAGATGCAGAATCAAAAGCAAAAACGGAAATATTTTTCACGGTGACAACCCGTGCATATGGACGAACTCAACATCCATCAGGTTCAATTCCCACAGTTTTTGACTTTAGCGCCACCTCAGCAGTCAGGAGAAATCAGGTACTACCAGTCAAAGACAAATGCATGACCGTAGACAGGGAAACGCACTCACATGGTGAGCCCTAACTTGAATTCAGTCCGCTGACCCTGCCTACTTGCAGAACAAGCCCTAGGTGGCAGGTCCACAATTAGTCGACCGTCCTTATACTGGTAAGTGCAGAGAGCCAAACCAAGCGCCCACGGTAAAAAACGCAGGAACCTCTTTACGCACTGGTACCAGAACAAACAAACACACAGAGAAGAGTCGTGCAGAAAACAGTCAAAGCCAGGAGGTCAATACAATACCAAATCACAAAGCGGAAGGAGGTCTCAAGAAGCCAAGCCAAGGGTCAATACCGGACGGGAAAGCAGTACAAAATCGCTAAGCAGAGAGAGAGGTACAAGTGAAGCCGAGGTCAAATCCAATAGCAACAATCAAATACACACACTAGCACAGAAAGGGAAAACCTACAACTGGCAAGGGGCATTACCAGCAGGCGCTTTAAATAGAGAACTAATCACCCCAGCAAGCATGTGTGCTTACATCGCCAGGGGGCATGGCTAAAGCGGTGCATCACCGGGGCATTATCAAATTGGGACGTCGAGAGGGGGCGTGGCGTAAGTGTTGATTCACCAAAGGGCGTGGCCTAAGCGACACATCAACAGGGTTGCACGGCCCGTCAGCGCGTCTGACACCGCACTGCAGTGCCCGAGCCCCAGACTGCTGCGCTGGGGCTCGGACAGGCAAGTTTGTGAAATGCACATTTTCTGACTCTCCTCTCACCCCTCCAGGAGTCAGATGGGAATTAAACGTCTCCCTTTTTTTAAGCTAAATGTATGGACATACTCTGATAAAATGTTCCTCCTGACCGCAGAAAAAACCCACTCCCTTCTCACGACCAGTACATTTAAAAGCAGATCCAGGAGTAGCTCCCCCTAACTGCATTGGTTTGTCCCTAGACTTAAACTCAGGAGTATCTTCACCCAAAGTGTCAAAGGAGGATAATACATCATGTGATAGTACATCCTGAGGCCCCTAGATCTCTCTCTTAGGCGTTTATCAATGCGTACGGCAAGAGAGCAGCCTTCAGAGATACCGGAGTTTCATGAAAGGCCAAAAAACTGACTACTTGACAAAACTGACTACGGAGAGCTGGATTGTTCCACTTCAGTATCCATAGCCCACCTCCTGAACTCAGAGCGATAAATGTCAGATGAACAATCTCCCTGGTAAAGACAACGCAGCTTGGTTTCGGCAAGGGATGTCCGATCCGGATCGTCATAGATAAGACCCAAAGCTTCGAAAAATTCATCCACCGACCAAAGCGACTGCAATCCTGTTGGCAGAGAAAAAGCCCAAAACTGTGCATCCCCCTTAAGCAATGAAATGACCACACCGACTCGCTATTTCTCATCCCCAGATGAGGGTGGACATAGCCTAAAATACAGTTTGCACACCTCCCTAAACAAAATAAAATCATGTCCCCCAGAGAATCTGTCTGGGAGGGCAACTTTAGGCTCCAGAAAGATCTGGTCTCCACCACCACCACCAGGACCAAAAGCCTGTGGTCTCTGAATCTGCGAGATGGTCATGCAGGGGTCGGCTACTTCTAAAGACAGTCCTTGCAACTGTCCTACCAGTGCAGCAACTGGCGGTTTATAATGTCATGCTCTGGTGTGGGGGGAATACCCCACAGCGAATATAGGAGGAAACAGCTAGGAAATGCAACAAACAGAAAAAGCAAAATAAGAAACAAAAGGAAAAGGTAACACTTAACTTCCAAGAAGCTATGGCAGCACAAGAAACTCCACAAAGATCCAAACACCAGCTATCCACAGGTCAAACAAAAGCTATAAACTGAAAAGCATAATGGGAGAAACAACTATAAATAGGGAAAATTAAATGACCCCAATAGCAACATCTGGAAGCTAAGGGTGTGACCAGTACCAGAAACAACCCAGACACCTATTGATCCACAAGGTAAACATGTCAAATCAAACCATGGGTCTGGGTTTGTGGTGGACCCAATGCTACATTGAGTACACCGTTGTGATGTCACCACGTGTTGCTGCTTACTGAAAGGGTTGGTAAGGCAATGTGCAGCCCAATGGGAAATATGTCCAGAGAGTCAGGGTTTGCAGTAAACCAGTGTGTTTCTTTACTGGAGAAATTCAGGTGCAAAACAATACAGGCGAGGCATAGGGCTGGCTTCTCCAGTCCCCTCCCTCGCAGAAGAAGGGTTTGGCAAGGGTACCTGCCTTCTGAGAGAGAGAGAGGGACAGCTAGCTCAGGCTTTTCCTCAGCATCAAAGGCTGGAGGCCCACAGTCTGTAACTCAGTAGTCCAGGTGGCTCCTTCGTCACAGGGCTGGTGACTCATGGTCTGTGGCTAGGAGTCCCCACCTCAGTGTCTTTTTCTGGTTACTCATGCAGACCTGCAGAGTCTCCCCTTCCAAGCACTGGTCTCTAACTACAGATCACTAGGGACTCTGACTGCTCTTTTTATACAAAGTTTCTGGCTAAACTAGAATCTTCTAGTTGGAGGGGTGGCCACAGAGCCTCCCAAATACAGTGCAAATGAGCAAGATAGATATGACAACACATACTGTATATATACACTCACCGGCCACTTTATTAGGTACACCATGCTAGTAACGGGTTGGACCCCCTTTTGCCTTCAGAACTGCCTCAATTCTTCGTGGCATAGATTCAACAAGGTGCTGGAAGCATTCCTCAGAGATTTTGGTCCATATTGACATGATGGCATCACACAGTTGCCGCAGATTTGTCGGCTGCACATCCATGATGCGAATCTCCTGTTCCACCACATCCCAAAGATGCTCTATTGGATTGAGATCTGGTGACTGTGGAGGCCATTTGAGTACAGTGAACTCATTGTCATGTTCAAGAAACCAGTCTGAGATGATTCCAGCTTTATGACATGGCGCATTATCCTGCTGAAAGTAGCCATCAGATGTTGGGTACATTGTGGTCATAAAGGGATGGACATGGTCAGCAACAATACTCAGATAGGCTGTGGCGTTGCAACGATGCTCAATTGGTACCAAGGGGCCCAAAGAGTGCCAAGAAAATATTCCCCACACCATGACACCACTACCACCAGCTTGAACCGTTGATACAAGGCAGGATGGATCCATGCGTTCATGTTGTTGACGCCAAATTCTGACCTTACCATCCGAATGTCGCAGCAGAAATCGAGACTCATCAGACCAGGCAACGTTTTTCCAATCTTCTACTGTCCAATTTCGATGAGCTTGTGCAAATTGTAGCCTCAGTTTCCTGTTCTTAGCTGAAAGGAGTGGCACCCGGTGTGGTCTTCTGCTGCTGTAGCCCATCTGCCTCAAAGTTCGACGTACTGTGCGTTCAGAGATGCTCTTCTGCCTACCTTGGTTGTAACGGGTGGCAATTTGAGTCACTGTTGCCTTTCTATCAGCTCGAACCAGTCTGCCCATTCTCCTCTGACCTCTGGCATCAACAAGGCATTTCCGCCCACAGAACTGCCGCTCACTGGATGTTTTTTCTTTTTCGGACCATTCTCTGTAAATAGAGATGAGCGAGTAGTGAAATATTCGAAAGTTCGAAATTCGATTCGAATAGACCGCGAAATTCGACTGTTCGACCGAATATCGAATCCCATTAAAGTCTATGGGAAAAAAATGCTCGCCACTTGGAAATCTCAATTCGACCACTTGGAGGTCACCAAGTCCACCCTGAAACCTCAGAAAAGGATGCCAACACTGCTGGAATGCAACTAGGACAGCAGGGGAAGCATGTCTGGGTGCATATAACGCGCCCAAGTCGCACTATTACGCCACTATCACAGCCTCTCAACAATACACTCCAAAGACAATGTAACCTCTCTGTAAAGTGAGACCATACAAGGAAACCTTCTTTCCTCTACATTGCCATGGACCCCAAGCCAAACTAGACAAAAAAGAAGATAAAATTCTGCACCCCTTAAAATCACGTTGCCTATGACAACCACAGATGGCATAGGCAAAGGGGAAAGCAAATAGACCCCACCCCTAATTGTCATTGTGTGTGTGTGTGAGATGTGGTCAGACATGTCTTCTTTAAAATGTAAAAACAACTCAAACACATGCAGAAGCCTTAAAATGCCCAAATTGTTGGCGCTTGAGATGTCAGTGACCCGACCTGGCCCAGTGTCATGTCTAGCAGGTAAAGCAGTGGGGATGTTGAGGGATGCGTAGGACCGCAAAAGGCAGGAAGAGGCCATGGGCTGGCCAGAGGCTCATGGAGAAGGCAGGCTAGAGCCCGCAGGGCCGCATCTCTTCCCTATAACAGGCCCCCACACAAAGCTCTCCCATCGAGGGCTCTTAGGTCCTTGTTGTGAAAATATTTTAATGAGTGCGCAAAGTTAGCTTGAGGTGAGCCCTCGAAAAAATTATATGGAGGCCCAAGAGGTGAGCCCTCGAAAAAATTAAGTGGAGGCCAAAGAGGTGAGCCATAATAAAAATTGTTTGTAGGCCCAAGAGGTGAGACGTCTTAAAAATTGTGTGGAGGCTAAAGAGGTGAGACCTCTTAAAAATTATGTGGAGGCCCAAGAGGTGAGACCTCTTAAAAATTATGTGGAGGCCCAAGAGGTGAGACCTCTTAAAAATTATGTGGAGGCCCAAGAGGTGAGACCTCGATAAAATTATGTGGAGGCCCAAGAGGTGAGACCTCGATAAAATTATGTGGAGGCCCAAGAGGTGAGACCTCTTAAAAATTATGTGGAGGCCCAAGAGGTGAGAGCTCTTAAAAATTATGTGGAGGCCCAAGAGGTGAGACCTCTTAAAAATTATGTGGCGGCCCAAGAGGTGAGACCTCTTAAAAATTATGTGGCGGCCCAAGAGGTGAGACCTCTTAAAAATTTTGTGGAGGCCCAAGAGGTGAGACCTCTTAAAAATTATGTGGAGGCCCAAGAGGTGAGACCTCTTAAAAATTATGTGGAGGCCCAAGAGGTGAGACCTCTTAAAAATTATGTGGAGGCCCAAGAGGTGAGACCTCGATAAAATTATGTGGAGGCCCAAGAGGTGAGACCTCGATAAAATTATGTGGAGGCCCAAGAGGTGAGACCTCTTAAAAATTATGTGGAGGCCCAAGAGGTGAGACCTCTTAAAAATTATGTGGCGGCCCAAGAGGTGAGACCTCTTAAAAATTTTGTGGAGGCCCAAGAGGTGAGACCTCTTAAAAATTATGTGGAGGCCCAAGAGGTGAGACCTCTTAAAAATTATGTGGAGGCCCAAGAGGTGAGACCTCTTAAAAATTATGTGGAGGCCCAAGAGGTGAGACCTCGATAAAATTATGTGGAGGCCCAAGAGGTGAGACCTCAATAAAATTATGTGGAGGCCCAAGAGGTGAGACCTCTTAAAAATTATGTGGCGGCCCAAGAGGTGAGACCTCTTAAAAATTTTGTGGAGGCCCAAGAGGTGAGCCATAAATATATAAATTTTTTTTATTTACGGAGCAATTCTACGGCGGTTAAGGAGGAGGAGGTGGAGGAGGAAATGGCACTTCATATAGATGGCACTTCACTTTTGGCTGCTTTCCACTGTTGGAGAAGCAAAGTCCGGGTCAATCCACTTGCTGTTCATTTTGATTAGCGTCAGCCTGTCGGCACTGTCGGTTGACAGGCGGCTGCGCTTATCGGTTATAATGCCCCCGGCTGCGCTGAACACCCTTTCGGATAGCACGCTGGCGGCAGGGCAGGCAAGCACCTCCAAGGCGTACAGGGACAGTTCCAGCCACGTGTCCAACTTGGAGACCCAGTAAGTGTAGGACGCCGAGGGATCGGGGAGGACAGGGTTACGGTCTGCCAGGTACTCCCGCAACATCCGCCGATACTTGTCCCTCCTGCTAATAGCGGGCCCCGCAGTGATGGAAGTTGCACGAGGGGGTGCCATGAACGTGTCCCACACCTTGGAGAGTGTTCCCCTGGTGGCTGTGGGCCTGATCGATGTTGAGGGACTCTGGGAGACCCTCTCCTCTCTGCCGCCAGCGATGGTGGGTGGGAAAATCTCCATCATGTTCTGCACGAGTTCCCTCTGGTATTCCAGCAATCGATTCGTCCTCTCCTCTACCGGAATAAAAGAGGAGACGTTATCTTTATACCGGGGGTCCAGGATTGCGAAGACCCAGTACAGTTTGTTCTCCACTATCCGGACAACACGTGTGTCCCGGGAAAAGCAGCCCAGCATGAAGTCAGCCATGTGTGCCAGACTCTGAATAGGCATGACGTCACTGCCCCCACCAGAAGGATCACTTGCCATTTCCTCCTCTTCCTCTTCCGCCTCCTCTCTGCCCCATCCGCGCTGAACCAATGGGACGCACACAGCCTGACTGCTACCCTCGCCGCCAGCATCCTCCTCCTCTTCCACAGCCACCTCCACGTCGTCGTCCTCCTCCTCATCCTCCTGCAACTGCCACCGTGAAGCAGACAAAAGTGTGGTCTGACTGTGTAGCTCCGTTGCGTCTCCTCCTACCCCCGTCTCCTCTGCGTGCAATGCGTTCTCCCTTATTGCGATGAGCGATTCTTTAAGGACGCATAGGAGCGGGATGGTTATGCTCACTATAGCGTCCTCGCTGCTGACCTTCTTGGTGGACTCCTCAAAGATACGCAGTACATCGCATACGTCTGCCATCCATGGCCACTTGTGGTTGGCAAACTGAGGGAGCTGAGTTGGAGGCACGCGTGGATTCATAATCTGGTACTCCATCAATGCTCTCTGCTGCTCACACACCCTGGCCAACATGGAATAGGTGGAATTCCAGCGAGTCGGCAGGTCGCACAACAGCCGATGTTCAGGCAAATGGAGGCGTTGCTGGAGTTTTTTTAAGCTAGCAGCAGCTACAGTTGACTTCCGAAAGTGAGCGCACAAGCGCCGCACTTTCACCAGTAGCTCTGCCAGGTTGGGGTAAGTCTTTAGAAATTTTTGGACTACCAGATTAAAAACGTGGGCCAGGCATGGTACGTGATTGAGTTCGGCAAGCTCCAGAGCCACCACCAGGTTACGGCCGTTATCGCACACGACCATGCCTGGTCCTAGCTGCAGCGGCGACAGCCACATCTCCGTCTGCTGCAATATGGCGTCCCTCACCTCTGGGGCGCTGTGCTTCCTGTCGCCCAAGCTGATGAGCTTCAGCACCGCCTGCTGACGTCTCCCCGCGCCAGTGCTGCAACGCTTCCAGCTAGCGGCTGAGGGCGATGTTAAGGCACAGGAGGAGGAGGAGGAGGAAGAGGAGGGGGGTTTATCAGAACCCGTGCTGGCAATCTTGGGTGGGGGTGGTAGGTAGGCCGTCTCTGTTTGCGACCCCGTCCCCGCTTCCACTACATTCACCCAGTGTGCCGTCAAAGAGATGTATCGTCCCTGGCCGCAAGCGCTTGTCCACGCGTCGGTGGTCAAGTGGACCTTTGCGCTGACTGCGTACCTCAGGGCCCGCCTGATGTTACGCGACACGTGCTGGTGCAGGGCGGGGACGGCACTCTGGGAAAAGTAGTGGCGGCTGGGGACGGAATAGCGAGGTGTGGCAGCCGCCATCAGGTCGCGGAAGGCCTGCGTCTCCACAAGCCTAAACGGCAACATCTCCAGGGCCAGCAGTTTGGAGATGTGGCAGTTTAAGGCTTGGGCTTGGGGGTGACTTGAGGCGTACTTCCGCCTGCGGTCGAACGCCTGCGAGATGGACAGTTGTTGGGACGAGCAGTGTGAAGGTGCAGGCGAAGAGGCGGGGGAAGGGGAGGCTGAAGGAGAAGGCCCCAAAGTAGCCGAGGCAGAGGCAGATGTGGAGGTGTCCTGGCTGGAGGTCTGGACCGCAGTGGCAGCACACAACAAAGGGGAAGAGGCAGTGGCAGCAAGACCGGGCGCAGGTTGTATTGCATTTGCTCTCTCCCACTCAGCCCAGTGCTTGACTTCCAAGTGACGCCGCATGCCTGAGGTGGTCAGATTGCTCTTCTCAGAGCCCCTACTCAGTTTTGAGTGGCAGAGTGTGCAAACCGCGCTCAGTTTGTCATCCGCACAAACATTAAAAAATCTCCACACCACAGAAGTACGAGGCCTCGATGGGGGAGCTTCGCGCGACTGCCCGCTGCCGGGAACAGCTTCGGCCCTGCTGGCTGTGGCCTCACTTCTCTGTCTGGACTGTCCTCTGCCTGTGGACATCCCTCTGCCTGTGGACATCCCTCTGCCTGTGGACATCCCTCTGCCTCTGGACATCCCTCTGCCTCTGGACATCCCTCTGCCTCTTGCTGCCTTTTTCGGTGCTGCGCAGACCACCACCTCTCCACTGCTTTCCCCGCTGGACATCACCCCTGGCCAAGTGGGGTCGGTCATTTCGTCATCCACCACCTCCTCTTTCACTTCCTCACTCTGCTCCTCCTCCTGCCCACTGGACATTCCAACAGCCTCCCTTGATGGCAACTGCGTCTCATCATCATCATCGCTCATGATAACAGATGCTGGTTCAGGGTCCACATCAGCAGGAGATGGCGAATACTCAAGTGGTTGGGCATCACTACAAACAAATTCCTGTGCTAGCTCCTGGGATTCTTCCGGAACATCTGAAAAAGGACCCGAAAAGAGCTCCTGGGAGGGGTCAATGGTGGGATGACTCTGTTGGCCAGGTGTGGAGGAAGGAGGGTCAGAGTGAGACTGTGTGGATGACTGGCTGGTGGACAACTGTGTGGAAGCGCTATCGGCTATCCATTGCACCACCTGTTCAATCTGCTCAGGCCTCAACAGCGGTGTAACCCGCCCCCTGCTTAACTGTCCCATAAAGGCAGGGATTCTGGATGAGTGGGATCCTGGCTGACCCTCACCAGCACGCATTGTATCCCCACTGGCTTCAACAAGGCCACCAACAGCATTTCCGCGCCCCCGTCCTCGTCCACGTCCGATTCCGCTAGCCCCCCTCCGCATTTTATTTTTTTTTGGTTACAATATTTTGCCTTCACAGCCGTGTACTAACAGTTCAGACGGTGTGTATGAACACTATGTATATACAATTATTTTGCAAGAGAACGCAAAGTACAGGTGCCAATGAAAAGGCTTTTTTTTTAAAGATATTTCTAGGTACACAGCCGTGTACAAACAGATCAGACGGTGTGTATGAACACTACGTATATACAATTATTTTGCAAGAGAACGCAAAGTATGCAGATCCCCTGACTGTATAAGGAAGGGGATAGGGGACTACAGTGATCCCCCCCTTGGCTGGGGATGGTAATAAGGTTCCTGCCCTTCACCCCACCCCTTTTCTTATGCCAGGGTCACCCCTGTAAGGGGTTAACAAGCAAAATCATAAACAGGGGAGGAAGGAGTTAACCTCCTTCCTCCGTGTAAGGAAGCCGAGTCCCTCCTCTCCCCAGGCTCATATAAGGCGGCTCCTCCCCCCTCTTCCCCCTCTTGGCCAGGCAGAAGCGTTCTGTCTTACAGGTACGTACCTGCAGTAGTGCCGAGCTGTGAGAATGTCCGCAGGAGATCCGCTGATAACAGCCCTCCTGGCGCGGATCCAAGCTGAAGGGGATGGCTGGCTGCGTCCGTTGCTGAATATACCAGCCATCCACCCTTCTCCTCCTCCTCCAGTTTTGTCCCCGGCTGAACCGCAAGTACATGCGGTTCGGTCTCCATCTGTGGGGGGTCGGCGGTCACAGCGGCGCACCCGCCCCCCCACCCGTCTAGGACTTAACCCCTCACATTCACATGCCCATCCGATAGCTGCAGCGCTGGCTTCCAGGGCCACCCCAGTGCAGGAGGAACGGCCATTACAGCGCGCTGCTGTAGCTCCGCCCCCTCTTCCTGTCTGTCAGTTTCCCGCTCCCGCAGCCTCCCAGACACGAGGGCTTACAGTTGCCGCCATTATGGGTGCCCACAACAGTTCCTCTTCTTCTGTGGAGCAGCCCACGGTAGTTTCTCCCCCTCCCATAGCTACAGGCTCTGCAGAGTCTATGACTGCTGAGACTACATCTGTGCCTCCCGCTCATGATACTATGGAGGCGGCTCCAAATGTTGCTGTCCCTCCTATGACCCAGACTTCAGGCATGGCTCCCTCACAGCCTCTCCCCTCAGTCACACCTCGGCCCCGATCCCCCGCTAGAAGCCGCCATCGCTACTCGCATTCGTCCTCGTCTGGTGACGACAGGCGGAGAGATCGCCGTTCATCACGTAAGCGTCAGTCCCGACACCGCTCTAGGGTATCCGGGTGTAGCCGACGCTCCAGGTCCTCAAGATGGCGCTCTCCGTCTTCTTCTGATGTTACGTCGGGCGCATCCGGGGAGTCTGGTAGAAGCCATCATCGACGCCGCAGAAGAGATCCTCATCCTCCCTCCAGAGCAGCTAGCCATGCTTCTCAACTCGTCAACCGTGACCCGCTTCCTTCAACTGCCGTGACGGCACCTCCTCCCGCTCCTCCCTTGCCTTCGTCATCCGGTGAGTTTAATTATACGGGGGCTTGGGGGGTGGGCTCTGGGACTAATGAGGTGGTTACGGCGCTTCAGGCGGTGCTGAATCAACTACAACCGCCACCTCCTCCTCCTGTCAAAAAGCCACCCCCTCAGGCTAGCGTCCACAAAGATACTTTCTTTTGTGGCGTCAGTCTCTTGGGCACTCACTTAGAAGGCGATATTAAAGAAAAAATTTGGAATAACCAATACGTAGATATATGGTCTTTGGTCACCGTTGACCAACACACGGTGGATAAAGAGCGTCGCCCGGTAGACAGGGTTTATGACCGCCGTCCACGTGTGGCGAAGACTATGAACAATTGGTTACAGGCGTTCGCAGTATTGGGATCGGTGATGGGGGAACGTCATCCAGGACGATGTTCGGAACTTTTTGTGTACCTAGACACTGTTTATAACGCATACAAATCCCATGGTGGCTCCGCTTGGTGGAGGTACGATGAGGAATTTCGCCGTCGTCTTGCCCTCCAACCGGAGATCGGATGGGGAGTCAAGGCAACGGATGTCTGGTTAAGGTTGATGGTTACACAAAAACCTTCCTTTCCACACGCGGCCACTGGTTCTGGAGCAGTCCCCCCACAGGGACCGGTGGCCATTAGACGACCGGGTGCTTGTTGGCTCTTTAATGAGGGCCACTGTAGATTCGCAGGTTTGTGTAAATACAAACATGAATGTTCAGTCTGTGGGGGCTCCCACGCTGTACTCAGATGTTCACGTTCCCAGGGAAAACCCCAAAAAACTCCCCCCAGTCACGGTGATCCAAAGGACCCCAGTATCGGTAACCGCGATGTCCCCTTGGCTAGACCTCTATCCCAATAAAGCCGAGGCGGCTCAGTTACGCTTCGGTTTTACTTTCGGATTTTTTATTCCCTTTACCTTGAGCAGAAATCCGGTTTTTGCTGACAATCTTAAATCTGCTAGAGATCTCCCTGAGGTGTTAAGGGATAAACTATCTAAGGAAGTCGCTATGGGCAGAATAGAGGGCCCTTTTGCTTCACCGCCGTTTTCCAATCTCCGAGTTTCCCCGTTAGGCGTCATTCCTAAGAAGGAGCCGGGCAAGTTTCGGCTTATACACCACCTGTCCCATCCTAAAGGCGGTTCGGTTAATGATGCCATTACCCCTGAGGACGCCTCGGTCTCTTATGTGTCGTTTGACAGGGCGGTTGCCCTCGTTCGCGACTCGGGCCGCGGCGCCCTCATGGCGAAATCAGATATTGAATCTGCTTTCCGCCTCCTTCCGGTTCATCCGGATTGCTATCATCTATTGGGGTGTATGATGGATGGTCTCTTCTATTATGACACGTGCCTTCCCATGGGCTGTTCCATCTCCTGCCATTACTTCGAGTTGTTTAGCTCCTTCCTAGAGTGGGTTGTGCGGTATGAGTCGGGTTCTCCCTCGGTCATTCACTACCTGGACGACTTTTTATTCGTCGCCCCGGGTGGGGGTGAGGGTTGCCGATTCCTATTGCACACATTCCAATATTATATGAAGCGTTTCGGAGTTCCCCTATCGGCGGAGAAAACGGAGGGCCCCGTCACTTGCTTGTCCTTCTTAGGAATAGAAATTGACTCTGTTGCCATGGTTTTTCGCCTCCCAGCGGATAAACTCACCCGTTTGTTACAATTAATTGAAGGTTTTTTGTCCGTCCGCAAAACCACCCTCCTACAGGTGCAAACCCTCCTGGGTTTACTAGTTTTCACATGCAGAGTTATGCCGATGGGAAGGGTCTTTTCACGACGCCTTTCCCTGGCTACCCGAGGAGCCACTTCACCCCGTCACCATATCCGCATTACGAAACCCCTTAAAGCTGATCTACTGGTGTGGAGGGAATTCCTTTTGACATACAATGGACGTACTTGTTTCCGGTCTGATGCCTGCTCAAATTCTGAGCTGTCCTTATTCACGGACGCTGCTGGCTCCTGTGGATTCGGGGCCATACATGGCAACGAATGGTGCGCCTCGCCATGGCCTGATTCATGGCTGTCCACTGGGCTATGCAAAAATTTGACTTTGCTGGAACTGTTCCCTGTTATAGTGGCGGTCGAGATTTGGGGTTCCAGTTTAGCCAACCGTCACGTGTGCTTCTGGTCGGATAACTTAAGTGTGGTACATTGCATTAACCATTTGACGTCTTCATCCCTACCAGTGCTCAGTCTGCTTCGCCACCTGGTGCTTAGGTGTTTGGAGCACAATATTTTCTTCAGGGCTCGTCATGTCCCTGGTTACTTGAATGTTACTGCTGATGCGTTATCCCGTTTCCATTGGCAGGAATTTCGAGACCTACTGCCGGCAGCGAGTGCAGTTGGCGTGCCATGTCCGATCCACCTATGGCGCCTGCTGGACGATCTCTGATGCCATTGATATCAGCTTCAGTGACGCCCGCAACCTGGAGAGCTCACGGTAAGGCGTGGTTGTCATTTATGTTACTGGCTGGAGACCGAGACGTCAGCAGGGAGGATGCGGGTTTAGAAGTGGCGCTGGAATTATTGTCGCAATTAAGGGAACAAAGGGTTTCGGCGGCGGTGGCGCAGCGGCGGCTTTCTGGAGTGGCTTTTCATTTGCGACTCCGCGGTTGGCCGGTAGTTACTAACCGTTTTATCATCACCCAAGCTTTACGCGGTTGGCGTAAGGAGCATGTCCGGAAGGAATGCAGGCGCCCGGTCTCCTACCAACTTCTTTGTGACTTAGTAGCTGCTTGCCAACTCATCTGTAGTTCCCCCTTTGAGTCCACTTTGTTAGCCACGGGTTTTAGCTTGGCATTTTTCGCCGCCCTCCGCATAAGCGAGCTATTGCCCTCTTCACGCGCTGGGCCGGGTGGCCTTCTACCAGAGGACGTAGTTATTTGCCATGATTCGGTCAGGATTTGCATTCGTCGTTCTAAGACCGACCAGTTTGGTCGTGGGTCTTGGATCCTGATCCGTACTGTCACAGGCCCTGTTTGTCCGGTTAACATGGTTGTTACATACGCCAGCATCCGCCCTCAGGGCAGTCGTTTCCTGGTACACCAGGATCGCTCCCCCCTTAGCAGATTTCAGTTTACTTCCCTATTTAAGAAATGCTTAACGCAGGTGGGTGCGGACCCTAAAGGTTTTGGCACGCATTCTTTTAGGATCGGCGCGGCGACAGAAGCGGCACGCGCGGGTCTCCCGGACGCTGACGTAATGCGCATAGGCAGATGGCGCTCCTCTTGCTTCAACACATATGTCCGCCCGGATCTGTTATAATTATAAAAAAAAAAAAAAAAAATTTACGCGATATGATTCCTCCTCGGTTAGTACGCTGTCCTATGCGGTATACATGCCTTTTCTTGTTTTTCTGTTGCAGGTGCTGTTCGCCCAGCAGTCTGGATAGTCGGCCACTCCTACGTCTTTTGGGCGGCGCAGAGGGCTGACTGCAGACCGGGCGGCCGTACATTAGGCTTTAGGGAAGTGGATGTCTACTGGCGTGGCATTCGTGGCCTTCGTTGGGCTCAGGTCCTCCCGGAGATAGTATCCATCAGCCGTTCCTCCTCTGGGCCGGTTATTTTGGTAATCCATGCGGGGGGCAACGACCTATGTCACTTAAGCATGGCCGAACTGATGACCCTGATGAGAGCGGATTTGGAACGTTTCTCTTCCTTTTTTCCTGAGTTAGTCGTAGTCTGGTCAGAAATAGTTCCCCGTGTGGTGTGGCATGGCGCAAGGGATGCAGAGGCTATGGAAAAATGCCGCAGGACGGTGAACGCTCGGATTTCTAGGTTCATCCGTTCGCGTTCGGGGATAGTGGTTCGCCACCGCCAATTAGAAGGGGACAACAGGGCGTTAATGCGCCCAGATGGGGTGCATCTTACTGAAATAGGATTAGACATATTCATTTCTGGTATTCAGGATGGGGTGGAGCACGCCATGTTTTTATTGGGTGGTGGTCGGAGCCCCGTGTAGGGGTACAGGGGCTCCTTGGTGGCGGTAACAACAGGTTGACACAGGAGTACAAGAGTTAATGACGGACTTGCCCGCTGGGAGGCCAGCGGTCGGCATACCGTCCACGGTTTATTGATGGTCCGAGCAATGCGAAGCTCGATGTTTTGGTTGTGTCAGAAGTGGTTAAAGATAAAAGAATAAAAGCTGTGGCCGATCACCACCCAATATACAGTGGTTTTGTCTTATTTCGGGAGTGGTACTATGGGGTAAAAGGGGGAAGGGCAAGCAATGATTGATGGTAGGTTGGTGCAAGGATTCCCGGTAGTCTGCAGATCCCCTGACTGTATAAGGAAGGGGATAGGGGACTACAGTGATCCCCCCCTTGGCTGGGGATGGTAATAAGGTTCCTGCCCTTCACCCCACCCCTTTTCTTATGCCAGGGTCACCCCTGTAAGGGGTTAACAAGCAAAATCATAAACAGGGGAGGAAGGAGTTAACCTCCTTCCTCCGTGTAAGGAAGCCGAGTCCCTCCTCTCCCCAGGCTCATATAAGGCGGCTCCTCCCCCCTCTTCCCCCTCTTGGCCAGGCAGAAGCGTTCCCGCCCTCCCTCCCTGATGTTCATCCTCGCTGGGTTATGTGCAACGGGAATGGCGGTTTTGTTATGTTAATTGTTATGATATCACTGACTGTTGTTTCTTTTTAGTGCCCACGGTTCTCTTATAAGTCACAGCTGGCGGTAACAACAGGTTGACACAGGAGTACAAGAGTTAATGACGGACTTGCCCGCTGGGAGGCCAGCGGTCGGCATACCGTCCACGGTTTATTGATGGTCCGAGCAATGCGAAGCTCGATGTTTTGGTTGTGTCAGAAGTGGTTAAAGATAAAAGAATAAAAGCTGTGGCCGATCACCACCCAATATACAGTGGTTTTGTCTTATTTCGGGAGTGGTACTATGGGGTAAAAGGGGGAAGGGCAAGCAATGATTGATGGTAGGTTGGTGCAAGGATTCCCGGTAGTCCAGGTGCCAATGAAAAGGCTTTTTTTTTTTTATATTTCTAGGTACACAGCCGTGTACAAACAGATCAGACGGTGTGTATGAACACTACGTATATACAATTATTTTGCAAGAGAACGCAAAGTACAGGTGCCAATGAAAAGGCTTTTTTTTAAAATATATTTCTAGGTACACAGCCGTGTACAAACAGATCAGACGGTGTGTATGAACACTACGTATATACAATTATTTTGCAAGAGAACGCAAAGTACAGGTGCCAATGAAAAGGCTTTTTTTTAAATATATTTCTAGGTACACAGCCGTGTACAAACAGATCAGACGGTGTGTATGAACACTACGTATATACAATTATTTTGCAAGAGAACGCAAAGTACAGGTGCCAATGAAAAGGCTTTTTTTTTTAAATATATTTCTAGGTACACATCCGTGTACAAACAGATCAGACGGTGTGTATGAACACTACGTATATACAATTATTTTGCAAGAGAACGCAAAGTACAGGTGCCAATGAAAAGGCTTTTTTTTTATATTTCTAGGTACACAGCCGTGTACAAACAGATCAGACGGTGTGTATGAACACTACGTATATACAATTATTTTGCAAGAGAACGCAAAGTACAGGTGCCAATGAAAAGGCTTTTTTTTTTTTTATATTTCTAGGTACACAGCCGTGTACTAACAGGTCAGACGGTGGGTATTTACATCTGGTATACAAAAAGGGTATTGCAGGCACACAGAACCCAGAACTATAGAGCCAAATAAACTGTATTTAAAAAAAAAAATAAAATTCACAGCCGTATACTGCCAGATCAGATGGTGCATATACACACTAGGTATATAACAGGGTTTTGCAGCCAAAAAGAACGCAGAACAGTAGTGCCAAATATAGTTTTGTATGTAGCAGAGCACCTAATACACCACTTATGCCTCTCTCTGTCCCTACTCCAGCAGCTATCCCTGAATACAGCAACCGTTCTCTGCAGACTGTATATTGTAGTAAAGCTATCACTGTACTGCACTATAGTAGCCCTGATAAGGGCTTTTAATCACGCTCCTGCCTGTCCAACAGCTAAAACCTATCTGTCCCTTCTCCAGCCTCTGTCCCTGACTAAGTTCACGCAGCATATGCGAACGAGCAGGAAGAGCTGAGTTTTTAATATTCAAGGTCACATGGTTTTTCCAGCCAATCCATGTAGACGCTGTTTTCGCGCTGCCAGCGTGCTCCGCGGGCCTGTCATACCCCCCCTGCATGTTGATTGGTGGAAAAAGAGCGCATGGGAAGGTGGGAGGGGAAACGAATTCTAAGTGCGCCATCGCCGTTATACTCGATTGAAATCGAGTATGCCGAATAGCGTAGTATTCGATCGAATACCGGCTCGATCGAACACTACTCGCTCATCTCTATCTGTAAACCTTAGAGATGGTTGTGCGTGAAAATCCCAGTAGATCAGCAGTTTCTGAAATACTCAGACCAGCCCTTCTGGCACCAACAACCATGCCACGTTCAAAGGCACTCAAATCACCTTTCTTCCCCATACTGATGCTCGGTTTGAACTGCAGGAGATTGTCTTGACCATGTCTACATGCCTAAATGCACTGAGTTGCCGCCATGTGATTGGCTGATTAGAAATTAAGTGTTAACGAGCAGTTGGACAGGTGTACCTAATAAAGTGGCCGGTGAGTGTATATATATATATATATATATATATATATATATATATATATATTAGAGATGAGCGAATCTATTTGCTGCTTCGTAGATTCGTATCGAATCTTGGGATTTTTCAGCTGCGAAGCGAATCCGAATATTACCGTAGGTGATTTGCTTCGCTTTTGTATGCATTTGCTACGTAGTGTGTCCTATAAATTATACGCTATTCTACGTATAATTTAGTTACTCTATACGCTGTTGCATACAAATTCAATTCAGCGATGCAGACTCCTCCCTGGTAGTTCCGCCCCTTTCTCCAGCGCGGGAGGATGACGAGGCAACTCAGGAAATTAAGTTGCGCATTCGTGCGCCTCATTCCTTTTTCCCCCTTTTCAGGCTATTTGGGGAGCCCCTTGAAAGAGGGTTTTTTAAGGAACCTTTGCTGCTTTTTTTTTACCCATTTGGATTACAATTTTACCTATGTGGATTACAAATTGCGACTGAGTTTGGGACTCTGCTCCAGTTCTATGACAAGCGTCAGAAGAAAAGAGACTTAAACGTGTCCGTAAGCATACTAGGTAGGTGATAATTAAAATTTTTATATTATACCTATAATAATGTATTTGCACTTTACCATATACAGTGGAGGAAATAAGT